>VUQH01081593.1:0-18791 GCA_015106775.1 Etroplus canarensis | reverse complement strand
TTCTGTATACTATGCCGGCCACTTGGTTATGGTGTTCCATGTATGCCCTGCCTGCTAGCATCTTGCACCCTGCTGTTATGTGCTGGATTGTCTCAGGGGCATCTTTACACAGCCTGCACCTGGGGTCTTGCCTGGTGTGATAGACCCAAGCCTCTATGGATCTTGTGCTCAGAGCTTGTTCCTGTGCTGCCATGATTAGTGCCTCTGTGCTGTCTTTCAGTCCAGCTTTGTCCAGCCACTGGTAGGACTTCTGGATGTCAGCCACTTCCTCTATCTGCCGGCGGTACATACCGTGCAGGGGCCTTTCCTTCCATGACGGTTCCTCCTCTTCCTCCTCTTTCTTGGGTTTCTGCTGCCTGATGTATTCACTGAGCACACGGTCAGTTGGGACCATCTTCCTGATGTATTCATGGATGTTTGTTGTCTCATCCTGGACTGTGATACTGACACTCACCAGTCCCCGGCCTCCTTCCTTCCGCTTAGTGTACAGTCTCAGGGTGCTGGACTCGGGATGAAACCCTCCATGCATGGTCAGAAGCTTCCTGGTCTTGATGTCAGTGGCTTCTATCTCCTCCTTTGGCCAGCTTATTATCCCAGCAGGGTACCTGATCATGGGCAAGGTGTAGGTGTTGAAAGCCCAGATCTTGTTCCTGCCATTCAGCCTCAGGACTTGCCCGACCCTCTGCAGGTACTTGGTGGTTGCAGCTTTCCTAGTGGCCTCTTCATGGTTCCCATTTGCCTGTGGGATCCCCAGGTACTTGCAGCTGTCCTCTATGTCTGCAATGTTGCCTTCTGGTAGTTTGATCCCCTCAGTTCTGGATACATTATTATTATTATTATTATTATTAATGAAAATGGGAAATTAAAATTCAGAATTATTGTGAAGACCTGTAAACATAAATAGCAATTTATGACACATTTTTAAGTAATTATGGCTTCATTTACAGTAAATATTATTTCTGGTGTATTTATTTGCATATTAAGCTATATACTTAACCATGAATATTTTTTTCTTTCCTTTGATTTTGGCACATTTGGCTCTTCACAGGTAAAGAATAATTAAGCACAGGTGTTAAAAATAAACTGGTACTAAATGAGAAACTATTTTAACTGAAAGGTTTGAAGACACAAGCCAGCAGCATTTTTTTGACTATACATGGGCGTGACCCAGACATTTATTGCAACTTTTTATTTTTCCAGCATAAGATAAATTCAAATACATATTCTGAAAGGTAATCAAGTTATGTATACAGCCCATTTGATTATAGTAACTTTATACCATTTTATACAAGAAATTTGTTTTTTTTGTTCCATGTCTGAGCATTTATGATAACATATCAGCTTAATTATTACTTTAAGGTAATTTACATCAACATTCAGCTCCATTACAATTCATAACGTCTATAGTGTCACTTGCATCAAGAGTGTAATAATACATCTGTCACTACATTATTGAAAACAATATAAATCCTATGGAGGGCCAATACTGTCAAAATCAAGAATGGAAATAAAATAATCATTCAGTAAATACCTTAATATGTCAATACCCCCCCCCCCCAGATTAATAAAGTATTCTGATTACAAAAAAATTAAAATAAATGTAGGCATTCTGTATTTATTTCCCTATTTATTCACTCCCTTTTAATTTTAGCTTATTTGTTAAATTATTTATGCATTTTCCTTTGCATTTCTCCCTTTTTATTTCTACTAAACATGTTCATTTCTGTTTTCTTTTGACATTTTTATGCATTCCTACATCATTATGCAAAACAGAGTGCCTAGCTAATCTATACTGAAAGTATTTTGAGTAAGGCGTATTTACACGTTTATTTACAAAGATAAAACATTCACCCCATGACTGATTTTGAGTGATAGCCCACTCATTTGCAAAATAAAGCAGATATGCAAAAAGAAGCTATATAGATACACTGTATGGACAAAAGTATTTGTAATCAGTCAATTCAGGTGTTTAATTCAGTCCTATTGCCACAGGTGTATAAAACCAAACACCTAACCATGCAGTATGACTTTACAAAAATTTGTGAAGGAATGGGTCATTGTAAAGAGCTCACTGAATTCCAGCATGGCACTGTAATACGATGCCACTCCTGCAACATTTCAGCTTGTGAAATAGCTTCCCTCCTAGATATTCCACCACTGACTGTAAGTGGTATTATTGCAAAGTGGAAGCTTTTAGGAACTACAGCAACTCAGCCACCAAGTGGCAGACAACATAAAGTTAGAGCGCCGGGTCGTCGAGTGCTGTGGTGCATAGTGTGTTAAAGTCACCAGCACTTTTCTGACTCAGTAACTGCAGAGTTCCAAACCTCCTCTGGCAAATAAAAACCGTGCACCAGGCGCTTCAAGGCATTGGTTTCCATGGCTGAGCAGCGTGGCTGGGTTTGCATGCAAGCCTTACAACATCAAGCACAACACTAAACACCAGATGGAGTGGTGTAAAGCATGTCACCACTCTACAGACTCTGATGCGTGTTCTGTGGAGTGACGAATCACACTTCTCTATCTGGCAGTCTGATGAATGCATCTGGGTTTGGAGAGCGTTACCTGCCTGACTGCATTGTGCCAACTGTAAAATATGCTGGCGGAGGGATAATGTTCTGAGGTTGCTTTTCTGGGGTTGGCCTGGGCACTGTAGTGCCAATGAAGGGAAAAGCTTCTGCTTACCAAGACATTTTGGACAATTCTGTGCTTCCAAATTTATGGGAACAGTTTGGAGAAGGCACTTTTCTGTTTGAGCATGACTGTCCCCCAGTGCATAAAGCAAGGTCCGTAAAGGCATGGTTATATAAGTTTGCTGTGGAACAACTTGGCTGGCCCACACAGAGCCCTGACCTCAGCATCATCGAATGGGATGAAAAAGAATAGAGATTGTGAGCGAGGCCCTCTCATCCAACATCAGTGTCTGACCTCACAAATGCTCTTCTGGATAAATGGGTAAAAATTCTCACAGACACACTTCAAAAGCTTGTAGAAAGCCTTCTCAGAAGAGTGGAAGGTGTTATAGCTGCAGAGCTGGGACCAATTCCATAAGAATGCCTATGGATTTAGAATGGGATGTCATAAAAGCTCCTGTAGGTGCCCACCACTATTGTCTATATTGTTTACATAAGTTCAGAGAAATGCAAAGGGTAAAAATGTTCACAAATAAATAGATTAATACATACATAAAAAAACAAATGAAAACATAATGCAAAAAATAAATTATGTTCATCTGAAGAGGGCATTTAAATGCATAAAGAATTAAAGACTCATTTATTTATTTTTGATTTTGGCAGGTTTGGTTCCCCATAAAGAAGTAGATGTTATGTGCCAGAATCCATACAGCATGTTTCTATAAAAAGTCTGGATTATAAAGTTTGTATAATGTGTAAACGTAAGGGCATTTACATCCTTGCATATACTGCCTGTAAACTCAAAAGAGTCTGGGATCCTCCACATGTCAACATCCAAAGTCTCTTTCAGTAACATGGTTACATGTTGACACATCATTTTCCAGGTAACAAATGGAGCATTATTCCTTTACTGTTAGCACATAATGAAGATAGAGTATATGCTGGTGGTTTACATTCATGGATGTTTTATGGTTTTAACACAGTGTCTCACCAGGAGGAAATCATGCAAAATCAGACATGGATTTAATGATCTTATGATCTTTTTGCAGCTAAATCCACACTCACCTGTTTACATATACTGTAATAAACCAGTCTCTTTCTTTCCTGTCCGCGTGATTAGTGTAATGACGCATTTGTACCACAGTTGCCGGCATGTTTCCTCATGGCAGTAGGCAGCAGAAAAGTCCAATTTAAGACAAAACGTTCAAACTATTCATGTACTCGCTTAATGGTTGATCGAGTTTTCATGATGTGTTTTAGTCTGTCAAGGTAAAGGCTCATAGGGGCAGACAGTGTTAGTGCCTAGACAACTTTTCAGTTTCTGGGTCAGTCAAGACAAATTAATCACATGTTGAAGCAAAAAAAAAAAAAGGAAAAATCCACCTGATTCTGTTCCCATTTCCTTACAGATATCCAAACTGTTAATTTCAGCATGTACATCAGAGGTTAGAAGGACAGCACCAACTGTAAACATCATTTTTGTATGTCAGTCACTTAACATCCACAAAAAACAGGTGCTTTTTTCTGGAGCTGCCACACAGCAACAACAGTCAACAGTCAAACACGGCAAAATCCATTAAAGAAGAAGCAGAAATGCACCAGGATGCAACAAAACCACCGGACTGGTTATTAGGAGGGCACAAGTCTTAACTGTCTCTCCCTTTTTAACGTCCTTAATGTCACTGTCCGCTGAAAACTAAGCTTATACCTGTTGTCTGAAGTTGATAAAAGGCATACTGGGTCATGTAGAAAGAAACAGATGGGTAAAAAAAAGAAATTGTAGCACTTTCATAAATGAAAAAGTCCAAACATTACAGAATGGTTCAACAGTGAGTGAGAATGTCCAAGAGTCTCAAAGTCTCTTTGAGTTAGAGGTTTCCATATTGACTGGTCTCTTTGTGATATGCATCAGCACAAACCGCTGCTCCTCCACTTGAGATTTGTTTTCACAGTTATTGCTGTAGTCAGAAGTTGGTTAAACTTGTAGAAGCTGCTCTATACTTTTGGTGATGAATCACTGAATGAACATGAGAGGTTTCAACCTGTCCATCTGTGACCTCTGAAAAGTCTTATGAGGTAACTGCAGCTTTAGTTTCATGTGTGCTGTAAAAGCTGTTTGCAGTCTAACAGTCTGTGTCTAGTTTGATTTTCACTGGAAGCCAAGCAGATATAATTTTATGTGTGTGTGTGTGTGTGTGTGTGTGTGTGTGTGTGTGTGTGTGTGTGTGTGTCTATCCTCCAATGTCTCTTTGTTCTCCATTCACTAACCACTGTTATTGCTTTGGTGATTCACACATTCAGGATTCAGGCAACTGTTTCTTACAGTATGACAATATAACATGAATCTCTGCCACACCCTGTCTTTAGTGTCTGTATGCTACAGAAATGCCGCTGTGACTGCATATCATAGAGAGGTCTCCACACAGGAACCATTTCTGTGGAAAGATCTGTGGTTGTGGCAGTTCTCACTGCAGTGGACAATGAGCACCGGGTAGCAAAGGGCATCCTCATAGTCTGGGGGCTCCTCATCGTCCGTGGTGAGGCGCTCTGATAGGCAGCGGGTGTTTTCACTGGGGCTCTCCTGGTCGTCCAAACTGCCGCTCCTCCAGAAGCAGCTGCGCTGGGAGCCGTAGCGCCGCGCCAAGGAGAAGCGACTGCCGCTGAAGGGGATGCGGGAGCTGGCGCCAGTACAGATGCTGAGGGCGCTTCTGGAGAAGACTGAGGAGCAGCTGATGGCTCTGTGGCAGCGCTCGCAGTTCTGACGAATCCCACTGAAGCTGGTCGGGCACTGGGCCAGGTCCATGAGGCCAGCCTCTGAGTAACTGGGCACCAGCTGCTGGTTGGAGCGAATGTGCCACTCCAGTTCTGTGCTGTCAATGGTGTTAACTCGAGGGATACGGCGCCAATATGGCCGGTCATCACAAGGGGTCACGGGGAGGTAATCGTGCCCAAAGAGCTTCTCAACACGATAGTGGACATACGCTGTGCGATATTCTGTGAAGACTCTGAGAGGCCAGGAGAATGTGAGAAAGGACGCAAACCAGAAGACATAGTGAGACAGATACCAGGGGTGGTGCTCCGGGTCACAGAGCACCAAGACATACTCCTTCAGGTCAATATTCTTCAGGTGCATGCCCTCTCTGGCTTCTAAGTAGTCATCGAGGCCCTCGTTGTCGGTGAAAAACCTCGCCCTTTGTGTAAGGTAAGAATTCTCTGACTCCACATTGGCAAAACTGAAGCACTTGGTGAAGCGCATCTTTGTCAGTGCCGACTTTTCCAAGCCGAGCAACTGTTTGGAGACATCTTTGACACCGCAGTGGCCATAATCAAATTCAGCTTCTGCCACATGGGTGTTGACACGCTCGTGGTAAACCTGGGTGCTAGTGTAGGCGTCTCCGTTGCGGTAGCGTGTGACTTGTCGAGTTCGACGGACATAGTGGTAGCTGATGGCCTTCCACCAGATGCAGGGCTTGGCCTGCTGCATCCTTTGGATGCGCTCATAGATGCCCTCCACGTCCACTTTGTGCTGCAGTTCATTCTTCACATGACAGTGCCAGCACTCTACCAGATAGACTAAATAGAGCATGCCCAGTAGGGCCAAGGGGATGTAGATGTAGCCATCAGAGCAGGGGCTGTCGTGGTATATCATGGATTTCCCTTTGAAGGAACTGTCAAAGGTTAGGCGGGTCACCTTGGTAACATGGCACCAAACCATTGCTCCCATGCAACCATACATGAGAACAGACAGGAGAAGGCATTTCCAAAAACTCTCCCGACATAAGGACTTGCTCAGGGATTGCTTCAGGGGTCTTTGCTGTCAAGTCAAAGCACAAACAAAGAATGAAGTGTGAAAAATGGATAGGATGTATTTTATAATCTTATCACCTCTTAACCTCCACACATCCTGCAGGCCAAATCTAGCCTTTTGCAAATTTCAATCCAGCCTGCATCACACTCAACAAATTTTAGATGCCTGGTTTGTATTTTTAAGTTTAAAGTTCAAGTTTATAGTTTACAAATACAATCCAGATTCCAAAAAGGTTGGGGCACTGCATAAAATATAAAGAAAATGCAATGTAATGATTTTCACATCTCTTAAACCAACATTTGATTCACAAAAGAACGTAGAAAACATATCAAATGTTGAAAGTAAGACATTTTACTTTTCATTAAAAATACTAGCTCATCTGGAATTTGATGGCAGCAACACGTCTCAAAAAAGTTGGGACAAGAGCAACAAAAGATTGGAAGCTTAAGCAGTGCTAAAAAGAAAGAGCTGGAGGAACATGTTGCAACTAATTAAGTTAATTGGCAAAAAGCCAGTAATTTGATTGGGTATAACACAATGCACAATGCAATTCAGATTCTGATTCTATGGTCAGATGAATCAAAATGTAAAATTCTTTTTGGACACTGCATCCTCTAGACTGAATAGAGGGACTATCGTGGCTTGTCATCAGTGCCAAGTTCAAAAGCCTGCATCACTGATAGTATGGGATGCATTAGTGACTATGGCACTGGCAACATGCACATCTGAAAAGGCACCATCCGTGCTAAAAGGTTTATACAGGTTTTAGAGCAGCATATGCTCCCCTCCAGATTATGCATGTTCCAGGGAAGGTCCTGCATATTTCAGCAATACTATGCTAAACTGCATACTACAGCTATTACAACAGCATGGCTTCATAGCAGAAGAATCCAGGTGTTGGACTGGCCTGCCTACAGTCCAGGCTTTTCACAAACTGAAACATTTGGTGCATCATGAAATGCAAAATATGATAAAGAAGATCCAGGACTGTTGAGCAACGGGAATCCCATATCAGAAAAGAATGGGACAACATTCCTCACCCAAAGGTCCAGCAGCTGGTCTCCTCAATTCCCAGACATTTACAGATTCTTGTTAAAAGAAGAGGGGATGCTGCACAGTGCTAAACATGGCCCTGTCCCAACTTTTTTGAGACATGTTGGTGCCATCAAATTCAAGACGAGCTCGTATTTTTTATGAAATAGTAAAATGTATTACTTTTGAATTTGATATATTTTCTGTGTTCTTTTCTTAATAAAATATTGGTTTATAAGATTAGCAAATCAGTTGCGTTTTTCTTTGTATTTTACACAAACTTTTTGAAAATACGGTTATATATTGAACCACAGACAGGGAAATGAGGCGTGTGACAACAGCACAATATGTTTCCTTAAATTGATGGAACTGCAAAGGCAGGTTTCCTTCGCATTTACAGGCACTTTCATGGCCGTATGGTATGGCAGACCGAAATTGACAAAATCAAGAACAGTAATAAAGCAGTGATTATGTTAATGACTTAAAATGCCATTAAATTTACTTAAAAATATTAAAAACAAATGTAGGCATTAATTAATTGATGAAATATGAATTACATTATGTTAATTTACTTGTGTTTTTCTCCTCTGCCCTTTAAATTTCAATTTGGTTTCTTAAAAATATTCATTTTAACTTGTCTTTTGCTTTGCCCTCCCCCGTGTTTATTTAATTTCATTCAGTATTTGCACTAGCCAAAAATGCATAAATGTCAGAAGAAAGATCAGATAAAAACTGGGAAAATACTTATTAAAAGATTATTTATTTTTAAAGTTAACAAATTAATAAATGAAATTAAAACTTGAATTAAAAACTAAATATCAGTGTCCCAGTAGTGTAATAGTTTACAGATTCGCCTTATAAATGTCCTTGATTCAATTCCAGGTGGGGACACAAGCCCCTCTCCCCATGGATGGTTGCGTTATAAAGGGCATCCGGTGTGAAACATCTGCCAAATTACCAATGCTGTTTAATCTGCTGTGGCGACCCCTTGGGGAGAATACAAGGGAGCAGCTGAAGGCATATTTTACGCGTAGCACAAGTTACAAAAGCTCAGCAGTGAGTTTAATTTTCCTGATGGTGATGGTGATGATACAAGGGATCATTTGAAGGTACAGAGAATGGAAAACTAAATAACAAAATTAATTCTAAGTTTTAAAAAAAGATGTGCATTTTTGTCACATTTTATAAAATAATTATTGAAAATACTTATTTTTTCATTGATATATCCAGTTATATACATAGGATTTTGACTGTTTCAGTCCTCCATATTTGGTCAAATAAACCACATGATCAAAGATCTTTTACTTCTTCAAAAGAGATTTCTAACACAGACACAAAGTTGTCAATAACCTCGTTGTTATTAACCACTTGTTACAACTAAGGCTTGCAGAAGAGCATCTCTGAATGCACAGCATGTCGAACCTTGAAGTAGATGGGCAACAGCAGCAGAAGACCACATCAGGTCCCACTCCTTTCGGCTTAACAGGAAACTGAGGCTAAATCTTTCACAGGCTCACCAAAATTGGACAATAAGAGATCGAAAAAATGTTGCCTGGTCTGATGCACCTCAATTTCCGGGTCAGAAATTGGCATAAATACCATGAGAGCATGGATCCAGCCTCCCTTGTATCAACAGCTCAAGCTGGCTGGGATTTAATAGTACCTTTGGTTGCTCCCTTGTATTTTCCCTAAGGGGTCACCGCAGCAGATTAACCCACATCAGTAATTTGACAGAGGTTTTACACCAGACATTCTTCCTGAAATAACCCTCAATGGTAAGAGGGGCTTGTGTCCCCACCTGGAATCAAACAAGGAACCTTTTGCTTGCAAGGCAAATATGTACACCACAACACTACAGAGACACTGGTGGTGGTTTTATGGTATGGGGGATATTTTCTTGGTACCTTAGTAGAAACTGAGCAGTGCTTAAACACACTATGCTCAAATGGCCTCCACAGTCATCACATCTCAGTTGAATAAAGCACCTTTTGGATGTGGTGGAATGGTAGATTCACATCACGGATGTGGAACCGATAAAGCTGCAGCAACTGTGTGATGCTATCACATCAATATAAACCAAAATCAGTGAGGAACATTTCCAGCATCCTCGCTGAATCTGCGCCTCGAAGAATTAAGGCATTTCTGACGATAAAAGGTGTCCAACCCAGTAAGTGGTACCTAATAAAGTGGCCACTAGGAATTGTGTATATTTTACCACTGTGGCAGAAATGTGATTGCATGTGTATTATTCCAAACAGGTGAACTTTCTTTTAAAAAGGAATATATTTTAATATTTTAACCCCTGACAAAACTGGTGGATGTTAACAGGTCAACCTGCTTGGTTGCAGAGTGCGTCTTTGCTGGTTACTCAGTGCAACATCTGTTCACGTTTGGCATAAAAAAAAAAGATCACCAAAAGGTTCATGCACCTCAGCAGTATAACAAAGAAAATCAATCTGCAAACAATAAGCAGCACCGAGGATACTCCATTTCAGTGTCAGGTTCAATACAGGCCCGCTGTAGCGCAGGAGAGGTGAAAGACAGGTAGAGATGCTGGCTGATTCACGTCTCCTGCAATTTTGCTCTGAAATAATCAGTGCAGGCTGCAAGAATATAGAAACCCCCCCCACCCTGTGGAGCAATGGCATGTCAGTAAAACAGATTATCCACCTGCAGTGTGTTGCAGCCTGCACATGGATACATGAAAGCTCTGCGACAAAGAGACCGTAACAAAAGGCGTTTGCTGTGCCAAAAGGAAGCCAGAAAATTCTACCTCCTCCCGGGTGTCCTCCTCGAAAACGGTGGCGGTGCTGCTTTCGCTCGCCGTCGCAGCCGAAGCCGGAGGAGACATGATGCTCGGGCAGCTACTGCTGGGACTGGCAGGGCGTGGAGGAGGGAGAGGAAGAGATTTCACCACCTTTGCTCCGCAGCGTCCCTCAGCCGACACTTGTCACATCTGCTGTCATTTAGAGGCATTTAGAGCAGCGAGCTGATCGGCGAGAGGCAAAATAAGAGCATCTGCTGGCTGGGAAATGGGTTAAGAAAATAATAATGATGATAACAATCCTGCTGTCCGCGGTTTAGCCGTCAGTGCCGCAGTAACATGATGGTAGATGTGCTGTATTAGCCGGCCGTCCGCACAGAGGGAGCGTGCCCTGCCCCTCGGGGCCCGCTGGGTGCGCAGGAGGCGGCAGAGAGCTGGCAGGGTCCGCGGTGCTCACTGAGGCAGGTGCACCGGGAGATGCTGCTGTAGAGATCACTTAAAGGGAAAGTCCAACCTAAAAGGGGTCCTTCTCTGCTTTTAAACATGAGGGGCAAAAACAGACTTTTTTAAAACTTTAATCAGGGGCGATTCTAGGATCAGACATTTAGGGGAGGCTGAGCCCCCAACCGAAATGTCCTGCGTACATCTCCTTGCTATTAATATATTAATAAGTCAAGTCGAATTTATTTATATAGCACATTTAAAACAACCTCGGTTGACCAAAGTGCTTAACATCAGTTAAAAGAGACGAAACAATAAAAACGAACATATTTAAAATATTAGTAAATACAATGATAAGAGTAACAATAGAATCTGAATAAGACAGATAATAAAATACATAAAATTTATCAAATTTAAAAAAATAAAATAAAGCTAAAAGGCCAAAATAGCTTGCCTAGCTGGGTTTAAATGCCATAGTAAAGAGATGTGTTTTAAGTAATGATTTAAAATTTTCTAAAGGCTGTGCAGCTCTGACCTGATAAGGTCACAGTTTGGGTCCCACTACAGAAAAGGCTCTGTCCCCACAAGTTCTAGCAATAAAGCAATAATATTTCATGAACAACTTTTAGTAAAAATGAATATGAGCAGCGGTTAGCACTGTCGCCTCACAGCAAGATGGTCCGGGTTCGAATCAAGCAGCCGGCTATCTTGGGCCCCACTGTGTGGAGCTTGAATGTTCTCCCCATGCTTGCGTGGGCTCCCTCCGGGTGCGCCTGCTTCGTCCCACAGTCCAAAGACATGCACGGGGGTTAGGTTGGTTGATGATTCTAAATTCTAAATCAAATCAAATCAAATTAAATCAAGCTTTATTGTCAAATTACTGTGTATAAACAACCATAGTGCCAGCAAATTGCAGGCAGGACATTAAATGAAAGATAAAGAAAAGAAAAATAACACACACATATCGTCAGGAATTACTGAAGTAAATTGTTATACTGAACAGTGAAAATGAGCAGCAATCTGTCAGTCTGTTCTTAAGGTGCCAAATTGACTGTAGGTGTGAATGGTTGTCCATCCCTCTGTGTTGGCTCTGTGGTGCACTGGCAGCTTGTCCAGAGTGTACCCCTCCTTTTGCAGGGATAGGCTCCAGCGCCGCCTGCGACCATGAAATGGATAAGTGGAAATAATGGATGGATGGATAGATGGATGGATGGCTGTTTCTTGCAAATGTATTTGGTGCTTTTTACCTCTTTGATTAGGTGCACGTTACAGTGTTACCCAGCAAACATCTGCTGGCAGTTTTTTGTCATGGTTGAAAAATATTTCCAAAATGAAAGTGGAACTGATGTTAAAAAAACGTGCATTAAACTTGTCCTTTAGTAAAATGCCTTCAGCTGCTCCCTTGTATTTTCCACAAGAAGTTGCAACAGCAAATTAATTTGCATCTGTAATTTGGCAGAGGTTTTATGCCAGATGCCCTTCCTAACACAACCCTCAGTGGTGAGAGGGGCTTGTGTGTGTCCCCACCTGGACACCTACTCAAGTAAATATACTAAAGGACATTTCTGCTGGTTTGGTCAATGCTCATACAGAACGGTGTTGGGCACTGTAAGATTAACAGTACTCTAGTTCAAGACCCACCCCTACTCACCAACTTCACTGTTACTTTCTGTCAGAATCAGTTTATCAATTTATTATTCTATACTCATCGTTGTTAGACTTGTTAGCAAGAGAAAGTTTGTGTTCAAGAATTGTTTTCTACTTTCTTTATATCAGTTAGAATAAAGCCAAACAAACTAAACAGTCTTGAGAGAAAGAATGAGAAGGTTAAAAAAAAAGGTCACACCATGAGGGGTGACTTGAACCCACATCCCTAGGCCTATGACACTGACATCAGGGACAGAGAGGTCGTGATTCAAACAGTTTGACGCATTAAGTGCGCATGCACCTTTCTGCCTGCATTGTTGAGAAAGTTTTTGAGAGTGCTAAGAAAGATTTCACGGATGCTGAAGGCCCCTAAAAAAGGGTTTAAAGTCATCAATGACTTTAATTTAGTAATTTGGTGACACCTTAAAGTTGCCCATGTTTCAAGTGTTTTTAAAGGGAGCTATGATAGCCGCACTTGAAGCCCACCTAGTAGCATCATGGCATGGCAAAGCATGTAATAGAGGTGCTGATCCACCATAGGATATCATCTAAGTGTCAGCTTTGTCTGTTCTGAAAAGGACAAGCAGGCAAAAGTTGCAGTACCAGCAGAGGGCAATGATTTACTCAAAGACAACATCTCAAATCAGCTGGCTAGATGAAACTACATGGCTGATGTACTTTTATATTTAAATATGTTAGTTTCTTAGTTGAATGTGTATTTATTTATATGGGTCAGAAGGGGCCTTCTACCTCTTCTAGAGGGTCAGAAAGGTTCTCATGGACGAGAACATCTTCCTTCCTAGTGTGTCCTGTCTTCTTTTGTCCTTCTTCTGTTTGTGCCCTCACACACTTAGAGGAAAGGGACACATATGTGAGAATGCTATTTATGACTACAGTTTAGCATTCAATGCTGTCATCCCCACACAGACTCTCTGAGAAGCTGCTCACACTCGGGCTGACATCAGCGCTCTGTAACTGGGTCCTGAACTTCCTGTCAGACAGATCCCAGTCTATTAGAGTTGAAAATTAAACATCAGGCATCAGAACTGTAAGTACAGGGACCCCACAGGGATTTGTGTCGAGTCCGCTGCCGTACACCGTCTTCTTGTATGATTGCGTGGGCTACACTGCTGTCTACAGATTGATCACTGGTGGGGAAGAGATAGCATACAGAAGAGACGTGGGAGGACTGGTGGCCTGGTGTCACAACAATAATCTCTCCCTGAATGTTCACAACACCAAGGAGACGATTACTGATCCAAGGAGGAGGAAGCAGCAACATATCCTAATATACAATAGGGACAGATAATAGAGGGTAGATAATAATAATAATAATAATAATATTTATAATAATAATAATAATAATAATACTACATTTTATTTATAGGCACATTTCCAGGAACCCAAGGTCACCTTACAAAAATACAAATGACAGATAAAACACATTAACAACATATAAAACTATCAGACTGTAACAGTATCAATAAAATGTACCATGCATGCAGAGGGAAGAGTGAGCTGGATGGAGGAGGAGGACCTGAGACTGTAGGATGGTGTGTTGATGTATAGGAGATCAGACAGGTGGCAAGGAGCAAGGCTGTGGATAGTTGTGATAAAGGTGGGCAGCTGAGTTCTGGGAGGACCCCTAGACTCTTCTAAAAAAGGCTGAAGAAATTTGGCATGTCCACCAAAGTCCTCAGCAACTTCTACAGATGTACATTCAAGAGCATTATCACTCCCTCAATCACAGTGTAGCATGGAAGCTGCATTGCTCATGACAAGAAGGCTCGCCAGCATGTACTGTTGTTATCCCCTGATTGTTGTCACCTGTGCTCCTCTCTCCTGTTTTCTATTTGGTAATCAGTCTGTGTTTTCTTCAGTTTATTCTGCATTGCTGCAAAACTATTGGACTGAGTTCTATCCTCAGAATAGAGGTCTTTCTCTGTAACTCATCTGCCTTGGAGTCTTGCATTCGAGTCCTCTTCCCTGCTCCACCTGCTGTTTCATGGCAGACACAGTTTGAGAACATCTGAAAGCCACCAACAGAAAAATCTTTTACGCAATGTTTAATTCAGTTCACTCAAAAGTATTTAATGGATAAGTGATAATTAAAAAAACAGTTGATGTAACTAGCAATGTAAATGTTTCTTCATGGTGAGCGGCTTACGTTTTAGATTGGAGGGATGCAGTAAGCTTTGTAAATGAATTGTAGGCCCATACATGTAATTTGTCACAGGTGAAGACGATCTGCAAATGACATATTATATTTGCATGTGGTGAATTATTTACACTTCAGTTCGGGCATCCTAAAGCTGATTAGCTTTAGGTGGGAGACTGGATTCAAAAAGGAGCTCAGGGTCTCTGACTCTGGCTGAGGAGATCAGCGGACAGAGTGGGTTCAATGAGGAGCTAAGAGTCTCTGACTCTGACTGAAATAAACATAATCAAGTGTATGTCTACATGTGTCTGCGCCCTTAAATAACCATAACAACTAGCACATATTGAGTTTAATAGAACATCAACTTCTCTGGTTTAAACCATATGACCTGTGAAGTTTTCTCTTGCAAGAATCAGGAGATTAAACAGAGTAGGGAACAGGCAGAGGGCTGATGTGACAGAAGAGGATGCATGGGTGAGATGGAGGCAGATGAGCTGCTGTGGTGACCCCTAACGGGAGCAGCCAAAAGAGAAAGAAGAAGGAGGGAAAGTCAGATATTTCCCACAGGGAGAAATTACACAGTACATTGTATTTCAGTGTCTTGATCAGATTTAATGTTGTGTTTAGAAAGATTACTGATAGAAATGACCTTTCAGCAGTAAGTAAGAAGAGCTGAATAAATTAGAACAACTTAGATTGGATTTTACTTAATGTTACTCCCTTTAATAACATCAGTCTTCAGGTTTGGGGCATATAACAGGTACCAGTGTTTCCAATAAAGAATAATTTAATTCACTTTATTTTGGCATGTTAATCTTAATACAAGTAAAGTCCCACTTTAATCATTTGCCTTTATTACCTTCACAAAGGAGATTATGAGATCAGTCCAGTTTGTGCGTGTGTGTGTGTGTGTGTGTGTGTGTGTGTGTGTGTGTGTGTGTGTGTGTGTGCATGCATGTGTGTGTGCTAACACACGTGCATGCACATGTGCGTTAGCAGGATTGTGCAAAAAGTAAAAGACAGATTTGAACAAAAATTTTACCAGAAGTGTAATTCAGCAAATACAGGATTTTTTTGGTGGCTATTTTTACCTCTTGGGTTTTAAAGTTAATTTTGTTAAAAAAGCTGGTATGCAAGTTAGACCTTTTAATAAAATCTG
Source organism: Etroplus canarensis (assembly GCA_015106775.1). NCBI lineage: Eukaryota > Metazoa > Chordata > Actinopteri > Cichliformes > Cichlidae > Etroplus > Etroplus canarensis. The sequence goes on along the minus strand of VUQH01081593.1, from coordinate 3,149 downwards.
CAGTTTGCAACAAATACACCAGGCTGAACAACCATGCGACTTAAGATGATTATCATGGATTTTATAAACAACAGAACTACTCATCACTACTAACCAACAATAACAACAACAATTTCCAGTTTATTACCCAAACACTCCGGGGTGAGAATGCACATTTCACTCCATCCATTCACTGCTGTTATGGACACGGTCGAAAGCCAAAGTATCATTTTTTTTCTGACGTTGTCAATTTATATTTTCTGTGGATATTAACTTCAAACCTTATAGTCTAATTTGAAAAAGGCAAATGTGATTAATGGTCACATGTATCCACCTTAATTAGTTAGGGTAACTTTAATTAAAGGCCTTCCAGAATCAGGTCAAGGCAATAAACAGCTATCTTGAAACACCCCTGGTGACTCTTTTGGTCATTTATAGTAAAGTGGTATCTAAATGAACTTTAAAGGTTTTTGGATGGTATTGTATGAGGAAGTCAGGCATGTCAGAGATGTATGTGAGAGTGGTGCAGGATGTGTACAAGGACAGCAAGACAGTGGTGAGATATGTAGTAGGAGTGACAGAAAAAAGCATATAATCCCACAGTCAGTTTGGTTTTTGTTTCATGAAGATCAAAGGAATAGCCACAGACATATAGCTAAAACTGTAAATTTAAAGACACTGCCACCTAGTGGCACACTCCAATTTTCAAAATGGCTGAAAATCTAATCAATTTCAGAGCTCATGGAAATCTATTATTGTGCCAAAATTCAAAATCCTTTGCACTGTTGTGATGGCATGAAGGATTTGCAGCAAACAGCATGGGGGTGGGGTTTCTGTGCCTGAGATGGCCATGCTGTGGGTGATCTCTCTCTCTCTCTGACATCATAAGCAGCCAAGAGTTTTAAAAAGTATGAAACTGAGCATTTAGAGCAGTCTAAAGTCATTTCGAGCACTGAAGTATTGCAGCATTTCCTCATTACTGATTTACATATTTAAATGTAAATATGAATACCACCAATCACATTATTAATGTTATATATGTTTTACGAGTGGTTCTCAAACTTTATTTTGGCATGCCCCACTTTAGAAACTGGAAAATGGTCACACACCACACCCTGCGATTTTATCAATTACTGAGAATAAAAAAGGGTCCACACTGAATAAAGGTGCATATCATCAGCACAATAGTATCAGCAAACTATTGTTTACTCACATTAATTTCATTGTAAACTTTTTACCTGGCTGTCCACGGCCAACCTGCAGAGGCTCCGCGTCCCACCTGTGGGGCCCACCCCACAATTTGAAAACCACTGTGTTATACAATTCATGCAACATTTTCAAAAACCTCGATAAGCATTTGATACATATAGTGAAAAGGGCAGCAAAAATGTTCAGAATCCATTAGGTGTAAAATGTATTGCATGAAATTGTATGTAGCTCTATTTCTTAGGTCTAATAAATAATAAATGTTTATAGAGGTACATTTTACAGTATATGTTTATTATGTGTCAGGCATAATATGAAACACATTCAATCTACAAATAATTACAAAATTCTTACAAAAAAATACGCGTGTTCGCATAACTGAGATACATGAAAGAGACTCCATCATATATCAAAAATCATACCACAGCGGCGTCACAAATAAACTTACAACTTCAAAAATACAAAACAAACAAAAACATCAGAGGCTAATTCAGCATCTCAGAGTATTGAGTAAATTTGCTTCTTTAGTTGGTTGGTTGGTTTTAATTATCAGTGTTTATCAATGATTAAATGTGTAGGTTAAATATATTAAAATGTACCAATTACTCCATTACAGTGCATTATTTGCTTTTCTATAGTGCAGGACTGTGAATGTGCACACTGGAACGTCATTATTTAGTCAAACTATTTACCTTTAAACCCATAAGTGACCTCTCTACTACTATTATACAAAAAGGGATTAAAAACCAGCACTGTACAAATTAAATTATATTTATTTAGATAATCCTTTTGTCTTCTTATAAAGCAAATTTTCTTTGTTTCTGTAATGCCTGATAAAAAACACATTTTAAAACTTAAGATATGTTTGAATGAGTTATATATTATAATCATATATATTCATGGTGCTTTTTATCCTTTGTCATTTCCCTGCTTTTGTTTAAAAATATATCTTGTTACTGACATATCTGAAAATATTAACTGTCAAAATGAGAGCTTGTATTAATTATGGAATAATAAGCAACAAATTACCTATAATATTACCGATGACATTAAAATAAACATACATACAGTCATGTGAGAAAGAAAGTATTCACAGGAAGACCTGTGCAAAACTAAGTACACCCATACTGCTTCCACGGGAATTAAGAGGGTAATAGCAGCCAGATGCTGCTAATCAGATTAACCTGAATAATTGATCACCAGTCAGAGTGAGCACCTCTATAAAAGCAGTTTTGGCAGTTTGCTGATCTGGAGTATTCACGTCTGTGTTAACGCAATGCCACAATCACCCCAGGAGTGGACATCCCAGCAAATTCACCCTAAGGTCAGACTGTCAATGCTGCAAAAAACCCAAAAGCTACATTTCACACGCTATGACCTTCAGTTATCATGGTAAATGTTAAAATTCATGACGGTAATATTTAAAAAGACTGAACGAGTTTGGCTTGTCTGGAAGGGTTGAGAGGAGTAAGCCGCTTCTATATAAAAAAGAACATGGCAGCATGGCTTAGGTTTGAAAAATTGCATCTTAACTAATCACATAACTTCAGGAACAATGTCCTTTGGGCAGACAAGACTGGAGATGTTTGGCCATCATGAACAGTGCCACGTCTAGCAACAACCAAACACAGTACAAAGGCCTCATTTCAACTGTCAAGTAGGGCAGAGCAAGGGTGATGATTTGGGATTGTTTTGCTGCCACAGGACTTGGACACCTTGCAGTCACTGAGTCAACCACAAACTCTTCTGTACGCCAAAGTAATTTAGAGTCAAAAGAGCCAAAAAATGGGTGATGCAACAGTACAGCGATCCCAAGCGCACCAGCAAATGAATGGCCGAAAAAGAAAAGAATCAAGCTATTACAGTGGCTCAGTCAAAGTCCAGACTTCTACCTGATTGAAATACTGTGGAGGCACCTTTAGAGAGCTGTGCATAAATGAATGCCCGCATACTTCAATGAACTG
>VUQH01081592.1:0-12507 GCA_015106775.1 Etroplus canarensis | reverse complement strand
TGTTTGTGTTGGGGGACCCAGTCCTTGGGGTGGACCAATTTTTGGCGCAGCGTGTTTTGGGGTTTAAAAGCCACCGAGACGCGGTGTTTAGAAAAAATGCGTCTCAGTTGTTCCGATACTCCTGACACATACGGGATCATTACGGGTTTTCGCTTAGGTAGCGGTTGTTCTTCTCTCCTGGATTGGCTGAAGAAGTCACTTGGATGAGTGATGAAACGTTTCTCCCACGGAAAACCCTACGTCCAGATGAACAGAATCAACTTTTGAGGCTTTACGTACCTGGATGATTGAGCATGCATCAAGACATGTCATCATATGTTTCAATTTTGTGTAACTGTAGTATTTTAATTATTATTTAATTTTGGAAACAGGATGTTTTCACTTGCACTTCATTGAATTTCAATTCTGATACGGGGCAAAACAACGCTGACGTTTCAAAACAGTCGATGATGTAATGGAACGCACTACCGGAACAGTCACATGACATCCTCTTGATACAGACCTCGGAACAAGGCTTCAAATCAAAAGTTCCACACTGGTTTTGGTACGAATCGAAACACTGTTTTGTTTTTGCCAACGATAACGAGCTCTGTTTACTTCAGTATACTTTTTACTAGTTTTAAATAAAGCTAACTTTCTGTTCACCTCGCCATGCCCGGCCTTGGAGTCCCGTGTATTGGGTCTTCATCTTGTCCATGATGGAATGATATCAGACTTCCACAGCGAAAGTTCTGGAAAAAATGAGACTAGAAGAGCCGGGGCAGCTGCTTGGCACTGGCTGAATCTCAAAATAAGAGCAAGAGGATTGCCCAGAAGTAAATCGATTGCTGATGACGTTCCTGTCAGACAGATAGCAAAAACAGAAAAATGCAAAAACCAAGCAGTAATCGAACACACAAGGGTGACCAAAGTGTGGGAAACACTGGGACTGTGCTGCCTGAGGGCCGTGCAGAATTGGTTTGTGGCCTGGCCCCCTTTGATTTCTCCAGGTATGAATGATTTTCAAATCGTTCCGTTTTGTTTTTGTTTGCATTTTATTGTCTTAACTGATTTGGAATTGGGCTTGCATTGCCACACTGGCTCCTGGTTCCTAGTATTAATCACTGTCAAAGTGTCCCACGTCCTACAGTATTTGCATATTGTGGACATATTTTTTTAAAAACTAGATCTCATAATGTTTTTTTTACGGTGTTCAACACCTCAGCAGTTCTTTGTAGCAGTAGTGCAAACCCACGACTTCACGGCCCGTCTCTCTCTCAAGCTGATTCTCTTAATGTGTGGAGCTAGTATGATTAATTGCCACACCGAACACAGAATGAACGACCGACTTCTAATTTATGGGTTTTCATGGCCATCTATGTGTAGTCATCATTCTCCATTACGTTGCTTTGCACTTGTTGGTGAAGCTTACTTTATTCTTGGACTATAGAGATCTCTATTACAATCTGTCCTTATTTTCTAAATGATTTTTATTTTTTCTGAAGCACTATTGAAAATAGTTTCATTTACCATTGGTCTGGCTGAAGAACTCTGAACTGAATAGCCAGGTTGAGTACTTGACTGCAAGTGCTCAGAACTCGTCTTTGTTGGAAATTCTGATGTAGGAAAATGCAAGAGGCTGTGGCAGGGGGTGACACTGAGGAAACTAACAATACTATAAATATAAATGGGACCTGCTATTAAAATGTAAGAACTAAGGGCTCAAAATATCAAATTATGATTAGAACTGAATCATAAAAATCAAGTAACTAAACTACAGTGAAACTATAAGTACTAAACTCATCTCAAATACAGTCGAATGAAATAAATAATAAATCAATAAAACTCTAGAACTGGAATTCAAGAAGGATTGAAACAAACATAAAAAGATGATGAAAACATCAAAGAACTGGCACACAAGTGCATAACGAGCAGAAGCTGAGTTGATGAAGGTTCCTTGAATAAAACAGAGAATCCACATGTGGAGGCTTTCAAGAGACAAGGGTCTGTGGTTTAGTGGAGCTGGTGAAAAGTGAACAGGTAGGGTTTGGCAGCAAGTAGTTGGCTGGTTTAATCCTTTATTAGGCAACAGACTACATTTGGTAACTTCAGTGGACATCCGAATTGGCCTCCCTGCTTTTGAGGTTGCAGAACTACATGGGTGTCTCAGCGAAGACCACAGCCTGAACTCTCTTAGCCAAGCTTTCATTCATTTCTTTAAAGTCGTCTTCAGGAATAGTTCTCCAGGCCTTCTTGGAGGACATTCCAAAGCTCTTCTTTGGATGTTGGCTGCTTTTCATTCTGTTCTGTCAAGATGATCCGGTCTGGACTCTGGGGAGGCCAATCCAGGACTGACAGTGTTCCATGGTGTGTTTTTCTATCCAGGTAGGAATTTACAGCAATGGCAGTGTGCTTGGGATCATTGTCGTGACGAAAATGAAGCAGATGCTTTCCTGATAGTATTTCTTGGTGGATCAGAATCTTATTCCATCAGTTTTGACAAGATCTCCAACACCACTGGCTGAAATGCAGCCTCAAACCATGACAGAGCCTCCAGCGTGTTTTACAGATGGCTGTAGGCGCTCACTGTTGTACATCTCCTGACCTCCTCTGTACATACTGCTGACCATTTGAGTGAGAAATGTCAAATTTGGAGTCATCGCTTCGTGAGAGCTGTTGTTGTGGATTTTTAGTCCAGTTCCTGTGTAATTTTCATACCTCAGCCTTTTCTCTGTTTCTCTTCCATAAGAATGTCTTCTTGACAGCCACCCTTCCACTGAGACCATTTCTGACGAGTCTTTGACGAACAGTAGATCAATGAACTGAAGTGCCAGATGAACCTCTCAGGTCTTGTGTCAGGTTTTGCTTGATTTTTTCCCCTCAATTTCATAAGGACATGACTTTCAGTTATTGTTTATCTGTTTATCCTCCAACTCTTCAGGGGGGGAGGAGGTAGCTGGGGAGAGGAAAGTCTGGGAGGGGTAGATAATTTTTAGCCCTGCCACTTCTTCTTTTGTCCTCAAGGACTACAAGGACTGGACTGACAATGAGTGGAAATGCAGCCCATGTCTTTGAAAGCTCTTCAGAAATCCTGGAGAACTGTTTCTCAAGAAGACTTTTGAGAAATGGCAGAGTCTGGTTTCTCAGAATCAAAATATAAAGAAATGAGGGATGACTCAAGGCTTTTGCAACACACTATTGTTGACTGGGAGACGCACAGAGACAAATTTACAGCACTGGAAAATACTAAAGAGACTAGAAATCCAAACAGACACCAGTAATGGAGTCAGAGTGTTTCTACTGCTATGGCTAAATGTCAATCTGGCAGAGAGTGGGTGGTGAGAGCCGGTTTATAAATACTGCAGGAGCGTGATTGGGTAATTGCCCCAGTATGCCAACCAGAATCTGGCAAGAACTGAAGCACAGCCAAAAGGGAAGGAGAGGAAGAGAGAACAGTAGAAAAATAAAAGACAACAAGGAAGGTAGGCACTGGAAGGCATATGGAGATCATGATGAGGGCATCTTAAGTTGAGGAGTTCAGGAAATCTCAAACTGACAATTAACGAAGGCAAATATGTGAAGCTGTTAGTATGTTAGGACCCTTGTGTTGGGTAAAGATGTGATATTTTAACAGTGGAATACTTTTGTCATTAACACTGGTGTTCTGGTTCTGATGCTACCACTGAACACAAGGCTTGCAGTTCCACCAGATGGACCTCAGAAGAATCCAGGAAGATGTTGTGGGTCTATTTTTTTGCAAAAAAATAAAAACGATTTTGTGCAAACCAACTACTCCACCTTTTCACTTGGTTGGTATCTCTGTAGTTTAGTGGTTTCCAGATTTGCCTCAGAAGTAGAAGGTCTCTGGTGTCAAGCCCTTTCAGCTGTGGGAGGCCTGTGTCAGGAAGGACATCCAGTGTAAAATCCGTGCCAAATTACCTATGCAGTCTCATCTGCTGTGGTGACCTCTTGAGGAAATAAGAGGGAGCAGCTGAAGGCACTCACTTTCACGTTTTCAGGTTGTCCGTCTGTATTGTTACCACTAAAAGAGCTGATTTGTTTGCTGGATCTTTACCAAACTTTGCGTGATGATGGGTAGAACTGTGAAAATGTTGTTACCATCGTAGGAGGTTACTGGGCAGCTTTATCCCAGCCAAATTTTGTATATTTAATTACTATGATGGATAGAAGAGATAATAACATCTTTGAGGTTGTGGCATCAAAGGTCAAGGTCACACAGGGTCGAGAATGAAAATATCACTGCCACCATAGGAGCTGACTGGGCTGCTGGGTCATTGCCAGTACTTGTATGGTTAATCACTGGGATCGGGAGAAGAAGAGAACATTTTCGAGCTCATGAGGTCAAAGGTCAAGTTCACACAGGGTAAAGACTTAAGGTGGAGGCAAACCGGCTGAATTAAAGGCATTTCATTTACTCATAAAAGGGTCGTGTTGTCCAGGTTTCCTTTCAGGCCATCTTTTCATCTGTTGAGGCAGCAGTTGAAAACAAAGAAAGAGAAACAGAAAAGGTTTTGAGAAGCACAACACAGGAAATTAAAATGTCAAGTAAAAAAAAAACTGTAGCTGCTGAACCCTTTGAGCTGTGAAGAAGAATACCAAAACAGCCCGTCCAGAGAAGAGACCGGGTGAGGCTTCTCAGTCCACAGTGTGCGGAAGAAAGAGCTGTATTAAAAGATGCAAACTTCCTATCAGCTGCAGGAATCCAAATGTCAGACTGAAACCCAAGCCACAACGGTTCTGGAAGGTTCATGGTTATGATGCCAGAAAAACCTTTACCAAAGATCAAGCCAAACGTATGGCAAAAGACAGGAAGAAATAAGGGTAACAAGGAGTTTATGGATAATCAGAACTGATACTTGTGATGCTTACCTTTAGAACGAAAATTCAGTACCTTTAATTTTCCAGTGCCAGAAGTACTGATGCAGCCGACGCACCGAGGATGCAATTCTTCCCGAGCTGATGGGGTAGCACACGACTACAAGTGTTCTAGACTCTCTGGAAGAAGACGGAGGAGGCACACAAACAGGAAAAACAACACGGCACAGCAAAAACTACATCTGGAAAGACAGAGACGAGTGCAGCTGCCGAGATAGTTCCCCCGGCTTGTTAATAAGAGAGGCTGCTTCTGGAACTGGGTTACTTATCATAAATGATGATGGACCGGAGACTCTCAGGCTGACCACATCGGTTTAAACCGCGCTGAGATTCCAAAGATTAAGACTTGAGCCCCACATATCAGCTGAAGACGGGTCTTTGTGAAGGCCTGAAAAAGAATTTCCAAAGAAGATTTTAAACGTCGAGTTCTTTCAGCGGCACATATACTTGGTGCATCAAAGGACTTTTATTTCCTTTGACAACTATTAACTTTTACATCTAAAAAAAAAGAAAACCCATTATTTAAATGACAAAATGTATGTGCTTATAAATAGAAACAAAAGCTTAAACAAGTATCTGCAGACTGGTCGTGTTTTGATCTCAGATGGCTTAAATTAGCATAAACGTCAAGTTACACTCATACGATTGGAGGACCATGTATGTTTCACATCAGTTTGATGGTCTCTGAAATAACACAAACAATGATTAAGGAAGTTATCAACCACGCCAAACACACTGTTTCTACGTTTGTAATCTAAACCTTTATAGGCTTCATGCCTGTCAGCACAGATACTTTTCAGTGTAGCTGACAGTTTGATAGCTCGGGATGGTTAACTCTTTGTTACTAGAGACTTGAAATGAAATCTAAAAGAAAAAGTGAGTATCGTGTTATAATTTAAGTTTTTTTAAACACATTTCACAGAAATTGGCAAAAGAAAATGTAAAATAACCTTAGTAATTGGAGCTAACCAGCTGGAGGCACTGATATATATACGTACCTTTCGGCTGCTCCCTTGTATTCTCCACCAAGGGGTCGCCACAACAGATTAATCCGCATTGGTAATTTGGCAGAGGTGTTATGCCAGATGCCCTTCCTGACACAACCCTCCATGGTGAGAGGGGCTTTTGTCCCCACATGGAATCAAACCAGGGACCTTTCGCTTCAAACCACTACGCTACCGGGTATATAACTAAAATAAAGGTGCGTTAAGATCTGGTTGTAATCAGGGGATTAATAAAGTAGATTTTCTTCTTCTAATGCCATGGCGAGGTGGTGGTCATCTGGAATTACCGCTCTTCCTACAGTATTGGTCAGCATTTAATCAAACTTGCACTTGTAGCTCTTCACCCAAACTGTGCTCAAGGTCAAGGTCATATTTTTCATGTCACGCGCACACTTCCATTTTCACAAGAATTGCTACTCCTCCAAGAGTATTAGTCAGATTTTAGAGGAACTTGTACACCGTGGTCCCCTCAAATTGTGATCAAGGTCACATTTTCATTTCAGACACTTTTTGTATTTTCACAAGAATCGCTACTCCTCCTAGAGTAATGGCCAGAATTTATTGAAACTTGCTTACAATCACTTGCTCATGGGTCCTTACTCAGATTGTGCTCAAAGTCAAAGTTCCATTTATTGCTTTACGGACACTTTTCCATTTTCACAAGAATGACTACTCCTCCTATAGCATTGGTCTGGATTGTAATATTCATAAAATGAGTCTTGTAACCCTCTGCACTACATGAGATTAGTGATTAAGTTAATTTATGATAGAATAATGTCTTAAGCTGGGCCAGTGCTGTTTAAGAACTAGGATCGTTGTCCTGGATATGACTGCCTGTGAGCCTCCTTGACTTCTCAGTGGATTTTAATTCTCATTAGCTTGTGCAACACAGCCGACCACTGCTCTGTACTTCACACATTGTGAATTGTGAGAACGACGAGCGACTACATCACTGATATTCTCGTTTAAGATTTGCTTCCACTTGGGAATTTTTTTTCTGTGCGAACTGGGATTGGTGAAAAAGTTGTAGCATGTAGCATGACATTTTTGCGTCAACGTGAAGCATTTGTTTTCACAGTGTGAAGCTATCTTTTGTCTTTTCTCCCACATTTAGGTTCCTCTCATTGAATGGCTGCGCAGTGAATAATATAGCTGCCATGCAAGGCGCTCTGACGCTCTAAAACAAAATTTTTAAAAAATGGTGGAAAAGTTATTTACAGATGGTTTCCTAGCAGTTTGATAAGAGTTTACTTCAAATCTTCAAGTGAAATAATTTAACAGTTTGTGCAAGAATTTGTCTTGCTCAGCTTGTAATTTTATTATAAGTCAGTGTTATTTTTCTACCTTGTATAAACCTGATTGCTTTTTCTAATACCTGAGGGACAGACTTTTACTCCCCGTACTTGCAAGCCAAAAGCAAAAGCTCTATCCATGGTTTTGAATAATTTATAAAGTTGTTTAATACTGCTTAAATTAAAGTCTTTTCATCATGAATTATACAAGGTACTCCATCTCCTAAATTCGGTAATGACTAAGTGAACTGTAAGAGTGTTTTAGCATGACTGGAATTCACTGAAATGTTGCCTAGATTGTAGCCGTTTTTATGTTTGCGCCCTTTTGTAACTGCAGCTTTTTCATGTAATGGCTGATTTCATGAAACGTTTGTGTTTTCCACCGTTGGATAAAAAAAAACATTTAAAGAAACCCCTGTGACTATATTTTTACAGTTAAATGTCACACAAAGGTCAAACAAAACAACCAATTTAGACGTCTATTCATCCTTAAAGTAACAACAGTCATTTTGATGTAGAAATCATTTCATTAAGGATTTTTTTTTGTTATAGACTGAGCTGAGGTGTAACAATAAAACAAAGTCCAACACCCAACAAAAATAAATACCACACCGGTATATTAATGACTGCCCTAGCCGATTTCACAGCTCATTTTTAAATTTTATTTATTTATTTATTTATTTATTTATTTGGAATTGATTTATTAGTAAATGATCTCTTTGCTCTTATTTAGAAATTTCAGATGCTGCAGAACAGGTAGTCCTGGCGCCTTATTGCGTTCCCTTTCATGTATGCACGTGTGCATATGTTTTCAGTTGTGGGGGAGGGATCCATACAGTATCTTATCGTGATATTTTGTGTCGTAATAGCCTTTTTGCCCTAACAAAATGAAACACACTTAATGAATGGGCATTAATCATGATTTATCTAAATTAAGCCGCAGCGGCCCTGTGATTAGGCTGATTAATGCTTTATGATATTATATATTGGACCAATAATCAGCTACCTCCTTTTACTTTGCTGTTGCTTTTGCTAAACTTTTCTGGTTCTTCTGAGTTTGCCGTCAGCTTGTAGTGAATAAAAATGCCTATCACTGGCAGCGGCAGTCCAAAGCGGTGAAACTGGAGTCTGCCTGACTGCAGGACAAGTCACTCATGACGGCTGAGTGACACGAACGAGCATCCTAACAGCAACCTGACCAGCCTGCCTGTGGGGAAACACTAGACAGTCAGGATCAGAGGTAGCTGGTTAGCAGTGGCTGAACTTTGATAATTGAAGCAGGGGGATTGTCCAGTAGTGAATTAATGGTGTCCCAATGGGATTAAAAAAATAAAACTAAATATAATATTCTTGTGTGGCAATTCTTGTGTGTACTTGGTACTAATGATATCATGATACCAGAAGCTTAGTAGTTGGTATAACAGAAAAGATATATGATTCTCAATGCCAAATTTGATGCCACGATTAAAAAGTATAAAAAATAAGATGATCCCTGCACTTAAATGTAAACTCCTTTTTTAGAAACATTTGAACCAACCCGAATTCCAGAAAAGTTGGGAAGTTCTTTAAATTTGAACAAAATGAAAACTAAAAGACTTTCAAATTTACATGAGCCAATATTTTATTCACAACAAAACACAGATAACATAACAAATGTTCAAACTGGGAAATATTACAAGTTTATGCATAAAATTAGCTCATTTCGAATTTGATGCCTGCTACAGGTCCCACAAGAAATGGGCTAAAAAAGGGGCAAAAAATGGCTGAAAAAGCAAGAAAGTGTGAAAGATTCAGCTGGGAGAACATCTAGCAAGTAATTAAATTAACTGATATCAGGTCTGTGACATGATTAGCTATGAAAGGGATGTTTTAGAGAGGCAGAGTCTCTCAGAAGTAAAGATGTGCATAGGCTCTCCATTCTCTGAAAGAGTGCATAAAAAGATTGTGGAATACTTCAGAAACAATGTTCCTCAACATCAAATTGCAAAGGCTTTGCAGCGCTCATCATCTGTAGTGCATAGCATCATCAAAAGATTCAGAGAAACTGGAACTGTCTCTGTGCGTAAGGGTCAAGGCCAAAGACGTTTATTGAATGCCCATGGTCTTCAGGCCCTCAGACGACACTGCATCACTCATTGGCATTAAGTACCACTGACATTACTAAATGGGCCCAGGAATACTTCCAGAAACCACTGTCGGTTAACACAATCTGCTGTGCCATCTGCAGATGCCAACTTAAGGTCTATCATGAAGCCACATTTGAACATGGTCCGGAAGCGCCATCGTGTCCTGTCCTGTTTTTGCTGTGACATTTTTCCTTACTCCTTTTATTCTTCTTCAGTATGTAAGGATACACTGGAACACTTGTAGGCCTATGCTGCTCCCGTCACTGCCACAAGAATTGCAGCAATATTTAATAAACAGCCAGTACCATTTAGGCTTCAGAATGTTGTCATGGTCTTGAGTTTTTTTTAGTTTGGATTTGACTATTTTTATGCTTTTTGAATTTCTGTGTTCCTTCAGGGGTTTTTTTATTCTTGGTTTTTATGTTCTGTTTTATGTCCTTTGATTACATATCTATACTTTAGTGAGACTTGCCTGTGTTTAGTTTATTCTTTATATGTTCCCAGCTGTGTTCCTGTCATGTTCCAGTTGTGCCATGTTCCAGTGACACAAGACACAAAATAACACTTTTAGGTAATTTATAGTTACAGATATCTAAATTCCCTCTCAGGGGTTGCGTGGCCAACATGCCAGAGTGTCGCATCTCTGTCCCTAATGTCGGCAGTATAACCCAAGGGAAGCTGCTTTTTACAAATATGAAGTGAATTAGCTCAGTGAGTTTGAGTCTCGATAGAAAGGTTTTTTCCTTTCTATCAAGAATGTTTTGTTTATTTCGTTTTGTATAAATCAATAAAGAGATTGTACTAAGCAATTCTGGAGCACAAACTTTTTTTCTCGCCAACAGTGATCTGCAGGCGACTTTTAAGAGTATGTCAAACGCCCATTAAGGGAATATCTGTGACGCCAGTTCAGCTTTCATTTTGGAACTCTTTCTCAATCACGACTAGATGTTGACAAAAAAAAAAAATCCCCAGCTCACATTTATTCAACACTGAAATGTTTGCTGCGTTTTTTAAATGCCTCGTCTCTGGATTTTTAAAGCGCTGTGCTCTCTAATGGTTTAAGAAAGGAGGGAACAATCTGGGCCAGTTAGTCACAGAAGCTCCTCACAAGAGGAATCCGAGGCCTGTGTGTGGGAAGTGCAGAATCACCCCGTGAGGATACGGTGGCATTCTAAATTCATTTAGCTAAAGATGAGACAACACATTTGGTATTTATGTTGCTTTGGTTTTGAGAGATGATTGCTCTATCTAGTCTAAGGTTCAGTGGTTTTATTCAGACAAAAGGCAACGAGAGGCAGAGTAGACCCTGGACAGTTACCATTCACACCTAATTTTCATTTAACCTAACATGCATGTCTTTAGGCTGTGGGAGGAAGTACCTGGAAAGAACCCACACAGGTACAGGGAGAACACGCAAACTCCACGCAGAAGTACTCATTCACTGGAACTCATTTTACCAATGAATTCCACAGATCTTCTGACTTTTAATCTGTGCCTATAGAAGATGATTCACCTCAAGTGTTCATAAAAAGATGCCATAAACATCATTTTTACAGAAGACAAATCCCACTCCTGGAATCCACCGAGTTTCTAGGACCACATTTCTGGCAAACTTTTAAGCTTCAGTGGATGATATCACAAAACTATGAGCTGCCATAAAATTGCAGGAATTTGTTGCCCACATTCCTCAGCGTGTGCTCCTCTCAACCTTTCTTTTTTACTTTTTCGCTTGAATATGCTAAAATCTACTAGATACTAGACATATAATGCTTCTCAGACGACTTCGGTGATTGACTGACTTTCATCTTCAGTTCCTGGCATGTTGGATCCAGAAGGAAAAAGACTGAACAACTATTGAAAGTAATATGTAGGACTGATACGACTCTTCCACGGAGTAATATTATGGTCTTCCAGTGATGTTTTTTTAACCAATCAGCAGCATGTGATCAAAAGAAACGTGTCCGATATGTACTGACTTTTCTATCAGTCTCACTGGTACGCTGGTGTGAGCACAGGACTCGAAGCACCACTGTCACCTACAAGAACATATTTAAGATCTATTAATAACAGATCTATTAAGCATGGACATGACTACAGTTATGGTCCTGGACTTGATCTAGGTTCGTGCACAAACCCGTGACCCTTGAGCTGTGTTGCCATTCTAAATTACACACTTTGTCTTTTATTCATGCACAGTCATGATGTTTCCAATATGAACTCATGCTGGAGTGTCAGTTTGTCCAGAAGTACTTCATCAAAAGACAGTTTGGTCAGAACCTGTTCCTATTAGGTAAAGGTGGGAACCACCAGAGACCTCACGATACGATATTATCACAATATTTAACTCGCGGTAACTCGGAGTATTTCAAAAATTATACTGCAGTTTATTGTGATTCACCACCTTTTTTCAACTTCAAATTAAATCCCCAAAAGTAAACTTTGTCAATATGTATTTTATCTAATAAAGTTCTCAGTGTGTTCTCCTCACTTCAGTCATTTTAATTGCTACAAAATGAAACTGTCAAGCAGACAGACTGACCAACACTGCCATTAAAACCTGTCGTCAAACTGAATGCAAACACCGTATCAGTACACGTACTTTGAACAGTGCAGCTTGTACAATAAAAGTTCTGCAGCCCCTTCAGCAACTGCAGAATTTGGAAATATACACAAATTACATGGATGGACTGAAAAATCCGTATTATTCTGTTAATAACATGTTTAATTTGTATTTGCAGTTTTAATACAGGATATGCCTGTATCAATACAACATTGCCACGCAAAATATTGCAATATGATTCTGTATCGATTTGTTCCCCCACCGCTACTGTTAAGGTACGTACACACCGAACGTGATTTGCGCGGCGGGGGCGGCCGGTTTCAGTGTTAAGTCAATGTAAACACACGGCGAGAGGTCCTGTGGCGCGATTTGAACGGCCGGCGCGGCGCGTTTCGCGAGTAGCGGCGCGTTTCGGGCGGCGTGGCGAGAATTGGCTGCGCGGCAAAAATTATGCAGCGTGGTGCAAATTTTCCAGAGTTGAAAAATCTGAACTTTGGCGAATATTCTCGTCGCGTCAACCAATCAGGAACTCGGCTTTGGTAGTGACGTGTTGATGATGTGATCAGCGGGTGGAGTCCAAAACCAACATGGAGGAGATCATTTATAATAATATTTGTAAATTTTTTTTTCTTCAGTTATCTCGCCACTGG
>VUQH01081590.1:0-10315 GCA_015106775.1 Etroplus canarensis | reverse complement strand
ACAGGCCTGATTGGTAGATTGTTGCAGAGATGGTTGTCCTTCTGGAAGGTTCTCCTCTCTCCACAGAGGAATGCTGGAGCTCTGACAGAGTGACCATCGGGTCCTTGGTCACCTCCCTGACCAAGGCCCTTCTCCCCCGATTGCTCAGTTTAGATGGCTGGCCAGCTGTAGGAAGAGTCCTGGTGGTTCCAAACTTCTTCCATTTAAGGATGATGGAGGCCACTGTGCTCATTGAGACCTTCAAAGTAGCAGAAATTTCTCTGTACCCTTCCCCAGATTTGTGCCTTGAGACAATTCCTTTGACTTCATGCTTGGTTTGTGCTCTGACATGCACTGTCAACTGTGTGACCTTATATAGACAGGTGTGTGCCTTTCTAGATCATGTCCAGTCAACTGAATTCACCACAGATGGACTTAAATTAAGCTGTAGTAACATCTCAAGGATGATCAGTGGAAACAGGATGCACCTGAGCTCAATTTTGAGCTTCATGTCAAAGGCTGGGAATATTTAGGTACATGTTATTTTTCAATTTTTCATTTTGAATAAATTTGCAAACATTTAAAAAAAACTTTTACACATTGTCATTATGGGGTGTTGTGTGTTGAATTTTGAGGGAAAGAATTAATTTAATCTGTTTTGGAATATGGCTGTAACACAACAAATGTGGAAAAAGTGAAGCGCTGTGAATACTTTAGTTCAAACTGGTGTAATGGTGTGGGCGATATTTTCTCGGCACACTTTGATCCCCTTAGTACCCATTGAGCATCATTTAAACACCACAGCCTACCTGAGTATTGTTGCTGACCATGTCCATCACTTTTTAAATGCAGTGTAACCATCTTCTGACGGCTACTTCCAGCTGGAAAATACGCCATGTCACAAAGCTCAAATCATCTCTAACTGGTTTCTTGAACATGGCAATGAGTTCACTGGCCTAAATGGCCTTAAATGGTTACCAGACAATCCAATCAATCCAATAGAGCACCTTTAGGATGAGGTGGAACAGGGGATTGACAGCATGGATATGCAGCCAATGACTGCAAAAACTACCAAATGCTATCATGTCAACGTGGACCAAAATTTCTGGGGAATGTTTCCAGGACATTTTTTAATATATGCCATGAAGACTTAAGGCAGTTATGAAGATAAAAGGGGTGCAACCTGCTATTAGCAAGGTGTACCTAATAAATTGACCAGTGAGTGTATAGTAAGTACTTCTGAGGCAAGTATTGATGATAGCAACCTAAATATCTTAACTTGTTAAAGCTATCCAGAGAAACATTTAAAATAAATAGGAGTAGGAATCACAATGAAACTCACAATAATGTCACAGTATGTGGCCCAATAATGATAGCATCACGACGATTCTGTGATTCAGCGATTGTGTAAAACAATCATCTACATAATCTTTGTAACTAAAGGAGAAAAAATTACTATTAAAATAGCAAAATGCAGCAATTAAATAATTATTCAATGCACTGTGGATTATGTCTTATTTTTTATTTAACTTCATTAATGTGTCTATTCAGTTTAGTGTAGTGGTTTACGCATTCACCTTACAAGTAAGTGAAAGGTCCCCGGTTAGATTCCAGGTGGGGAATAAGTAGTAACTCTTGTAAATCAAATTGTTGGGTTTACAATGGCATCTTTTTAAAATAAAATAATAAAAAAGCTTTTGTCTGCTTCCTTGAATTTTCCCCAAAACGGCAACCACAGCAGATAAATTCACATTAGTAATCTGGCACAGGTTTTAGACCAGATGCAACCCTCCCGTGGTGGGAAGGGCTTTTTCCCCCCTGGAATCAAACCAGGGACCATCTGCTTATAAGGCAAATGTGTAGACTACTACACTATGGAGACGATTGGCAGCCTGTTTAAATAAAAAATATAATTTGGTTCCCGTGTATTGATTACTGTACTGCAAGAGGAAGCAGTACGATATATTGCCATATGCATAATTTCCCCCTACCCTAATATATTCCCTTCTCTCCCCTGAATTATTTTGTGACTCCTCAGGTTTATCAGATTTAGTGTGCAATCTCTTTTGAGAAGTTGAAAACCACAGCTTTTATTACATTTTTTAATGCCATCATTCCACAATAAAATGAAATACAAAAGGCAGGTAGACATTCACATTTCTAAAGCTGGATGGGGGATAGATTTCTAAAGCCTGTCGCTGTCCAGGTGCTGGACAATATGTTGGTAAGAAACAACTGGAGTCTTTATTCTGCCAAGAAATAAATGATGCAGAGGTACTAGTAAAGCACATAATTGACATTTTTCCAGCTTGTTTTTTGCTATTTTTCAGGTTTGGGTTGCTGGCTGTACCTACATATTAATTATATACACATAAAAGAAGTGCTGACTAATCATCTAACTCTTGACAAGAATGTGAACAACTGTGTTTGCCAAAATGCTGAACTTTCCTTTTAGATGAATGAATAATTGCAAGTTTATGTTGAGAAGCAAATGAATTAGTCCATTAATAGTGGCAGTAGTACTTGGGTGTGGGTACTTAGACAAACACAAGCCTGTTGCATGCAGTGCTCATGTGTGCACCTGCCCGCTTTTCTAAAAGTTTTGCCGCTACTCTGTGTAAGTTTACCCCAAAGCTATATAAAACATGGTCAAGCCCTTAACAGTGGAACCTCTGTTGGCAGAAGGAGTGTGTGTTTTAGGGAAGGGAATGTGTGTGAGAGATGAGGCCTGCACAAGGCTTGTGTGTGTGTGATGAATAGGGGAACACACCCAGCTTCTGCTGCAGCCCTGCAGCTATGGAATTCCTACACAGAGACAACATGTCTCAGCCTGGCGAGTCTGCTCCCAACATTCAGTCCAACACACATACAATGTCTTTGGAAATGCATATTAAGGCTGGACAGGGTCTAATTTTATCTTGCCAGGGCAAGAATGCACTTGTCCTCACCAGGATTGCTGAGGAATGAAGCAGCCTGCTCAGACCTGCCCTGAGAAGGTGAAAAGAGAAAAAGAGGGGTAGGGAAAAAGGTGAAAGCTAAGTAGATATATGAACTCCAGAGAAAGAGGTGCACACATTCACTGGGAGTACAGCAAGTTTTATTGTTTACCCGGTCTTCTGTAAGGCGCAGAAGAGGCACAAAAAAGGTGAGTTCTTAGCAGCTTAAAGACTTGTAAAGAGACCATGGAGAGTGCCGCATTTTCTGTACGTGCACTACAGAAACATTTTAACTATGTCCCTCATGCCACAGTTGAAAGTTTAATCTCAAGTGTGAAAATCTACTACAGATAACACATAGCCATCCAGTGAGTCAATCTGAGCAGGCCCACAGACCCACAGTACAATGATTCAAACATTATGCAGGAAAGGAAAAACTTGTCCTTGACACAATTAAGTGCTAATGCATTTTTGGGTTGTGGACTGAGGGTTTTTTATTACATAGCACTAATCTGCTTGTGTGAAATGGCTTTTTAAAATACCCACAAAGTGAGGAAGTGAGTCTGTATATAAATATATTCAGGGATGGTTGATTTAGTTTCTGTATTTTGATTTTATATCACATGTGAGCCAAGTCTGCAGAGCTTTTACAGGGGAGGGTTTATGTGTAAGGAAGAGGTCAAAGGCATGCCTACCTGGGCCACTGTTTTAAGCCGAGCTGTGTCATCTGCGGTCAGACGCAGGAACTGAGGAAACCTGTGTTTGCTTCCTGTTTCCTGTCTGTGATGTCACCAAAAAGTAAGCAGCAGCTCAAAGCTGATCAAACTTCTTGCTTTGCAAGAGTGTAAGAGGTGCTTTTGAGGTTCACGGGTTTTGTGTGCATGCCTGTCTGTTTGTGTATTTGAGTGTCTGCAATCTCAGTTTTCACCATATTAGGGTAATGGATGAAACTCAAGCAGTCCTACCCAGGGTAGGGAAAGTAATCAAATACAAAAAAAGAATCTCAATGTAAAATTTCACCTTGTCCACAAGTATTACCAGCATAAACTAAAGAAAAGTATTTCTTTTGAAGAAAATTATCTCATATGATATTTTTAGGCTGTTGATACTTGTTCATCAATAACCAAGAAACTTTTTAGTGTTGTAGCCAATTTCTGAAATTAACTTTCTGACTCACCAGCCAAGCATGTTTCTCACTGTCCACAGCTAAGCCTCTGATTGGCTAGTGTTTGTTTCTTGTTTATGGTTATGGCTAGATGGTTAGGAGTGTCTCCTCACAAAATACATACAGGGGAGAAAATAACACATTGTGTTTGCACATATGAGTGAGTAAAGCATTTACCCACTAATGTGGCAGATAGTCTCTCCAGATGTACTTGCAAACTGAAGATAATCCTGCATATGGCATTTGGTTGGTGTTAAATATAGACCCTGATTGTAGCTGTTTGGTAGTTTAGTCAACACGTTATTTACTGTTACCATCTGGATCCCATACAAAGGTTTTTTGTCTTGCCTTTTCTAAATCTATCCTTTTTGGAAACTGGATAACTGTATCTCAAATTGTAATTTAATGAAAAAATCTTGCAAATCTGAAGGTGAAATTTCTCTTTGTAAGACTAATGTAAACTCAAAAACATAAGAAATGACCAAAAGAACTGTATTTCAGAAGATATTTATTTGTTGCTTTATACAAAATAATAACTTTTAAACTAGAGAGTAGCTTTACCTTTCAGATGTGGTGGGGAAAGAAATAGTTTATTTTCTTCTGAAATGCAATGGAGTAGATGCATAAAGTGCAAGTACTTAAAGGGGACCCCATTATATACTCATTTCGAACGCCATAGTTTCATTCTTGGACGCTTCAAGATTCATATTATATACTGAAGCTTGGTGTAACCTTGAGTTCATTATCTACGAGAAATGGCAAACTTTTTCTGATTGGCTGTCCCTTGCAAACAGATGTTTTGCTGCGCTCACAGCCAGAGCTGTGTATGTGAGATGACCATATAAGGATATCTACTCTCACTGACCTCATGCAGACATCCAGCAGTACAAAAACTGTCTGAAGCAGTGTACTTAGAGCAGTTGGAATGGGATTATTTGCACATACACTGATCTCAATATTTGAAAATTTGGCCATGTTTAATATGAACATCCACCACTGTAACAGTATATGATAGAAAATAAGGAAAGGCTTAATATTGTAAAAATGTACTGAGTAAACTAATTATAAATAACTTTAGTTACATTATGTGTCAGAGGTTTCATGTTGTCCTGCTTAGTTCTTTTTCTTGCCCTCTTTTTTGAGCTGGTCTTCACTTTGCTCCCCTTTTCATACCATTCTCCGTCACCCACTCATTCAGAGACACTCATTCTCTGCCTCTCTCTTTCTGCCTCCTTTCCTTCCTCATTCACTTGTAACCGTAAACGAGACTCAACACGTCACTTTGCCCTGAGCATCGCTTCCTGTTCACATTCTGCTTGTTCCCTTCGCTCCAACACTCAGAGCTGATTCTCAGATGGTACCATAGATGGATTAATGAGGTCTGTGCAATTTTTTTCTAATTTGTCATTTGGCCGTTGTTTCCTCTGTGTGGTGTAGGCTGAGCTTTACTTTATTTGCAACGATTTCGCTGTAGCAGTTTGAGCTAACATGCAATGCTTTGAGAAGTATTGTGAAACAAGATAAAAACAGGAAGAAGAGAACCAGTGGTTTAGCATACAATATGCTTTTTGGATGTCTGTTGAATTTGTGCATCACTCCTGATTCTGCAGGTGAAGGTGAGTGTAGATGTGTGACAGCGGAGTGTGTGAGGATAAGCCCCCCGCCCCCCCTGTCAGGATGAGTAGCCAAGGAGGAGTCAAAGACCCCCAGTCAGCCAATCACAGCTCTCGGCCACTGCCGTCTGTACCAGAGGAAAGGAGGTCCAGAAACAAGATCATCTCCATGTTTGCTCCTGAGAAAGGTGACACTTGTGGACAACACACACATATGAGTGGACACACACCTTTAACATATAGTAACACCACAAAAGACTACATGAGTGGGACTGGATGAATATCATATTAACCTTTGCCCGCAGGAGCTAGAAAGAAGGACCGAGACAAGGACAGGCCTGAGATCTCTTCACCCTCTGACTTTGAACACACCATCCATGTGGGTTTTGATGCTGTTACCGGAGAATTCACTGTAAGTTTCTAACCTTACATAAAGTAGTGTTATTGCTGAGAAATAGAGTTCAGTCTAATCATATACCTCAAAAGTTGATTCTGTTCATCTGGACGTAAAGTTTTCCGTGGGAGAAACGTTTCATCACTCGTCCAAGTGACTTCTTCAGTCTCAACTGACTGCAGGTCTCCCCCAACATTATAAACAGTACATTTGCATAATGACTGAAACTATCACCACTGAGGGAACAATGGGTTGGGAGGTCAGTTCCTTGGTCATTAAAATGCAAATTCTCATGACCATTGATCAAACAACCAATGTACATATCCTGGACAGGGAGGAACGCTGGTTTGAGTGGGGAGTCAAGGAGGCCATATACGTGAAAAGGGAAAGACCGTCTCTGAATCGCCATCTTACAATGCTGTGATTGCAGCCATTCCCCAACTCTGTGGATGGTACTCATGGACATTGATCAGTAGCCTTTGATCAGTGGCCTTTGATCAGTGGGCCTTGAGCGGTGGTTGTGCAGTCAGTTGAGACTGAAGAAGTCACTTGGATGAGTGATGAAACGTTTTTCCCACGGAAAACTTTACATCCAGATGAACAGAATCAACTTTTGAGGTTTTACTTACCTGGATGATTGAGCATGCATCAAGACGTCCACTCATATAACTCAACATGCAAAGAGGGAGTAACAAAAGCTCTCGCTGAAAATACTTCAAATTTCATTCATTCATCCTCTGTAATAGGCATGCATTGATTCACAATGAAATTACATTTTGAGTCATGCTTATCATCATCTCTGTTGGCCTTTGAGTTGCACAGCAGTCATTTTGGCATTTATAAAATGTTAAAAACTGCATTGTGCCATTCTTAGAAAAAAGTGTTTTGCATTGCATGTAAACAAGTACTTACCTTGTTTTTATGCCTTGAACACTTTGCTCCACTGTAGCATTTTGGAGGGAACCAGACCATCTTATACCTGGTGTTTCATTTATCCCAGCTAAGGTTCACTATCCTTGCAGAAAGCTATTGATTAGACAACTGAGATATCTGTATACTGTCATCTGTTTACATTGTTCAGTGCTGTTTCATATATTTATTTGCTCTAATTGGTTCTAGAGCTGTTAAATTGCATCCAGAGGCATTGAAATAAAATGATGGGCACTAAATGTAGTGCACTAAGCAGAAAATAAACAGGGATTTTTGACACAGCCAAACCTTACAACATATCATGGTAGATAAAATTATTCTGTATTAATATATGCATATGTGGAAAAAATGTGCATTAAGTAGTACAGTTTACTATGAACAAGAGCTAAATTCAACTTATCTTGTCATTAAGTTGAACAATTTGGGTGTGAGACATAGTATAGCATATTAATTTGAAGTCCAGTATCTTGTTTTTAGTTTTGTGAAAGTGTGATTCCAAACTCTTTCTGATTTACTTTATTATTAGCAGCAGTTAACATACTGCCACTTTTAATTATAATCATTTATAGGCGGTATATTAACAAGCTAATTTCAGATTTGTCAGGTGGTTGTGGCTCAATTTGGTATTCAGAAGTTAACCTTACACTAAAAATTTTATAGGAGATGACCTCTGCGAAAGATCTAGTTTGTCTGAAGTAGCTTCTTTTACTTTAGTGTTAAGCAAATCTTCTCTTACGAAGAACTTGATGGAGTTAAGATAACTTGTTAGATAGTTGGTTGCAGTGCTTGTTTTGAAGATATCAGATCAATGCAGAAGTCTAAAAAGAAAAAGAGCAGCCTATATTTGTGACTAAAAGACCTCTGTACATGGAGCTTTCTTGAGAAATTGTTTGGATTTTTTTGGTGGTGCACTCATGTGTAACAGAAGCTGGAGCTGAGCTTCCAGAGAAGCTGATCCAGTGATTCCACTGTGATGAGACAGGGAAAGTCCCAGGAATTTCCTGTTGTGCTGGTGTAAGATTTGTTGGGCAGGCATATGTGCAGTGAGCATATGCGCTGTATTACATTTTTTAACCTGGGAAAGCTGGAAGTTGAAAAACAGATTGTGTTTGTGTTTTTGTTTTGGTTTTTTTAAGAAATTGTTTGACATGAGATAGAGGAAGTAAAGGGGAGATATATGAACTACTGGATGAAGAAAGTTGACATGTAGCTGCATGAACTGTTCATTCCATTTGAGAGTGTGACCTGTGTTTCATCTTTGTTCCTTTTTCCTTTTTATCTTGCCTTTGATTTCTGACTATATTAGTGTATGCATTTCTTTTATATGCATCTGTGTTTGTTTGTTTAGGGTATGCCGGAGCAGTGGGCCCGTCTCCTTCAAACTTCCAACATCAGTAAATCAGAACAGAAACAGAATCCTCAGGCAGTCCTTGACATTCTCAAGTTCTACGACTCCACCAGTGGAAAACAGAAATACCTCAGTTTTTCTGCCTCAGGTCAGTTTTCTTCTTCTCAACACATACATAAAAGCGCCCTTTGGTGCAGACTTACATTCCTGTTCTTACATTTTTTTGTATTATTTTATCTTTTTCAGATAAAGACACACAGTCGGTGAGTAGCTTAATTTGTATTTTACCACTGTTATTCATTGCTTTTATTACAATCAGTAATTTCTGACTGTCTTTTGATTTATTTGTGTATATTCACGATTGCAGTCAGGCAAGCAGGGTACTGCAACCTCCCCATCAGGCAAGGATGGTGATGATGATGATGACGATGATACACCACCACCAATTGTTGCCCCACGGCCAGAACACACAAAATCAGTGAGTTGTGTTAAAAAAGGATTGTGACGTTTTGTTTTCATAAGCAGATTTGCACATTAACTTGTTTACTGTCTGATTGTAAGAATTTAGTGGGAAAAATACAAGCAGCTAAAAAAAGAAGAGCAAGTTCAGTCAAAGTTCAGTATTTATTGGAACATGTATTTATTCAGTATGCAAAAGATTTTTTTCTCTTCTGTGTTGTGTCAGGTGTATACAAAGTCAGTAATTGAACCAATCCCAGCTCCAGAAGTTACAGATGGCAAGCCGAAAAGGACAGGAGGCAAGATGACCGATGAGGAAATCATGGAGAAACTAAGTAATACACCCACACACAGATACACACGGGAAATGGTACATCACTGGCAGAGGGTGAACACATCTGTTTTTTTCTGATTCCCAGGAACGATTGTCAGCATTGGAGATCCTAAAAAGAAATACACCCGATACGAAAAGATCGGCCAGGGGTGAGTCTAAATTCAAGCTAGTTTGACAGCTAAAAATAAATGATAAAGTGATTATTTCCATTCTACTGTTTGTTTGTTTTTACTTTCAGAGCTTCTGGCACAGTTTTCACAGCCATAGATGTTGCTACAGGACAAGAGGTAAGTGTCTGGCACTTCTGATTGCCTCCCCTGGAACATGGATAGGACCAGTCAGAGTATAAATTAGTACTTATTTACTCAAGTACTTTACTGAAGTACAGGTTTAATGTACTTTTACTTTATTCAGCTGTTTCTATGTTAAGCTACATATTCTTCTATTCCACTAGGTTTTGGATGCAAATATTGGGCTTTTTTAAAGCTTTAGTCACTTATTATTTTGTAGCTATAATATAGAATAAGCTACTCACTATTAAAATCAGTGAACAGCTGCAAAATTAAAATGATGCACACATCAAAAATTATGATCCAATATGTACTTATCTCTGCCATTCTACAGGATAAGAACATTTACTTTTAAATATTGTTTTTTTTTGCCAATATGTTTATTGTCTTTTTCAAAATTCTTTCACAAACACATAACATATACACATATATACATATACCCACTACACACACAAACTGCATACCCTTGCATCATTTTTCAATTTGAATAAACGTAATGAAATTAGTTAACAAATTCTCGTCTCGTCTCATCTCGTCTCGTCTCGTCGTCTGCCGTTTTTCTGGGGGTCTGGGTCGTGGGGGCAGCAGTTCGAGCAGAGAAGCCCAGACTTTCCTCTCCCCAGCTACCTCCTCCAGCTCTTCAGGGGGGACACCCAGGCGCTCCCAGGCCAGCTGGGAGACATAGTCTCTCCAGCGTGTCCTGGGTCTTCCCCGGGGTCTCCTCCCAGAGGGACGTGCCCGAAACGCCTCCAGTGAGAGGCGTCCAGGTGGCATCCCTATCAGATGCCCGAACCACCTCAACTGGCTCCTTTCAATGTGGAGGAGCAGCGGCTCTACTCTGAGCCCCTCCCGGATGACTGAGTTCCT
>VUQH01081588.1:0-18380 GCA_015106775.1 Etroplus canarensis | reverse complement strand
GGAACCTGCTGCTGAGCCACACACAGGTGGACGCTCCCCGCGCTCTGATAGCGGAAGGATTTACGCTCGCGTGTGGACACGTTTGTGTGTGGCGGCATGAATATACAGTCATGTTTGCTTTTACAGTAGACTGCCTTCGTTCGGGTCTTTGCGCAGACTCCGGGCGTTTTCTGTAGTCTCGGGTGAGCAGGAGGAGTTGGGGTTGGGTTGGGCTGTAGGGGGGGCTGCAGGGGGCTTCGATGTGAGAAGATTTTGCCTGCCAAGTAGTATTTTAATACGGCCCCCTACTTGACTTGAAATATGGCTATTTCAATCAAACAGACCTGGCACGCCTCGGGCTTGTTCTGCTCTGTTTGAGTGTGCGCGCGAGTGCGCGTCCAAGTGTGAGGGGGAAGAAAGGGAGGGTGAGAGAAGATCCAGCAAGAGGCATGGAAGGTTTGCCAGGGCCTTTAACAGCTCTCCAGGCACACACACGCGCGCACACACACACACACACACACACACACACACACACACACACACACACACACACACACACACAGAGAGGGACTCATTGCTCCAGAGTCACTGATCTGTCATTTTAGGAGTGCTGTTGATCTGCTGAACTTTGCCTTGATACGACCATCGCTCAGAAAACATGCGTGTTTATGCACAATGACCTGTTTTTTGGTGATTTTGCCTCTGCTCACCACAGCGGTGGATTTTTAAATCAAACAGTCAAGATGGGATTGAAGTGCAGACTTTCATCTTCAGTTCAAGGGGTTTAAGAAAAGTATTGCGTTAACTGTTTGGGAATTATTTTATTTTATTATACATCGCATATATTGTCATACATTTGCCTGCAGCATGACCACGGAGCCTGAACATGTAGCTGCCGTGCGAGAAGAATAAATACTTTAGGAATCCCTACACGGGAGGGCTGCCCATCACGAGTGCCAGACGCACCTCCGTGTACACGGGTCCAGAACGGGGTCTTGAGTTTTTGGTCTCCGTGCCCAGGTCCAAGCCGGTCAGCAACCCTCCGGTTTCCAGTCAAGTCTCCCAGCGGCCTGAGCTGCTGCCGCCCTGTAAGCACAGCCTGCTCTATAAGCAGATCCTGCTGTTACACTGGCCTCTGAGTGGTGGAAGGGTGCATATGTTTAGATATCCGCACTGTCAAAGCTGGATGGAGGCTACAATTACCAAACCCGTCCTCCATACCTTGGTCTGGTGTTAAGTAGGGGATCCCTATGCCACCCATGTTAAACTACCTGAAATTTAAAATCCAAATGCCATGATTGGCCAACCTTTTGGTGACTGAGGAGTGAGGCGTTCCTCTTAGCACTCTTTTGCCATTTGGTGCTCAACTCTTTAATGTGGTTCTGGTGACCTGTCCTGGATCTACCATGTCACTACCCAGCCTACCCCGACACCCTGGCAGTACGACAGTGGATGGTTGATCTGGATGAATCGCCCCTTCGGCTGCTCCCTTGTATTCTCCCCACAGGTCTGCCACACGGATTAATCCACGTTAGTAATTTGGCAGAGATTTCACACCGGATGCCCTTACTGACACAACCCTCCATGTTGAGAGGGGCTAGTGTCCCCACCTGGAATCAAGCCAGGGACCTTTTGCTTGTAGGGTGACTTTGTAAACCGCTACACTACAGGGACAGCGCAGGTGCTTGAGTTGGATATTTATGGTAATTTGTGCTCCGTTCGACTCCACGATGGCGAGAATTCGCTCCTCTTTTCTAGTGTGGTTGTTTAAAGTGACTAAAAATGCATTTGTTCCTGACATGGTTCCACAGCGCGTCTTAAAGAACAATGAACGTAACGCTAAGCCAGAAACGGCAGGGGATGGGTTGCAAAGTGGCCTGCAGAGGCAGCAGCAACTGTGGACGGGTCAAAGCGGCTCAAATAGCGCATCCTGTTTGCAGTTGGCCAACTGCTTATGCATCAGCTGGGCCATCAGCTCTGCTTCATCAAAACGGAAAGTTTGAAGCCTAATCTTTACCCTCGATGCCCTTCCTGACGCAACCCTCCCATTGTGGACGGGGCTTGAACCAGGGATGCATGAGGTGAATGTGTGAACCACTGCTTCAGCCGATCCCTTGTATTTTGCCCCCACGTGTGACCGCAGCTGTAATTTAATTGAATCCGCAGTCGGTAATTTGGCAGAGGTTTTACGCTGGATGCCCTTTCATATGCCATGTAGTTCGTTATAATTCACACACGCACACAGAACCCCTCTGGTGGGATAATGAGTGCCTCCTGTGTTGTCTCACTGATGCGTGTGGAGCCCACGGTTATACTGGCTCTAGACTTCACCGCTGCCAAGTACCCCCGCCCCCCCAGATATTACCATCCTGTCCTGTCTGGGTGTGACCTGTGGAGGAGCCGGGGCATTTATGAGTTCCTTAAAGGCCACAAAACATCCCACCTTGACAGATAACCCCGTCTCTCTTCCTCCCCAGCTGCGGGAGGTGTGTGGGTGACTCCTGGCGTCTCACATTTTATCGCTTAATTCAATTTTGGACGGCGTTTTACACGATGTGACGGTGATAACGTACTTTAAAGCATCATAAACAGAATCGGAGTGTGGCGTGAATGTTGAATCGAATGTAATTTTCTCGGGCTCGCCTCACGATTATGTTGTAAGAAGGAGTTTATCTATGCTAATAACAAGCTTATAATCTGCTTGTAATGCATCACGGTGAGTTGTGGATTCCATTTCGTCGTTATCTGGGCCCGGTGGCTAATAATTGGTTTTCCAGAGGTTCGCTCTGAGAAATGCCAGGGCTTTCATGTAATGTTAATTTGCGCCGCACAGATTTTCTGTCAGCTTCTGTCCAGAATCAATTTGGTACCCACTTCAGCGCGCTATCAGATGGATTGTTTGAGTTGTTTTCGTTTTTAAAGCCTGATCTTTTGACTGATCACGCAGGGCAAAATAAAAGTGACCTTCACCTCGGCCTTTAGGGTGTGATTTTTGTCATGCTCTCGTCCGCAGCGCTAGTGGGACCAGCTGCTTTTTTAGGCTTGGTGGCTCGAAGGGAGGCTGCTGGGGATGGAGTGGGTGGGGATGGGGCAGCTGCTGTAGCTGCTAAATGGACTCAGCTGATGGCCTAAATGGCCACAGCACGTTAAGGGACAAAAAAGAAAATGGAGGGAGTAAATTTGAGGGTGGAAATGCATCGGACGTTGATGTACAGGTTGTGTGAGCGTGTGCGCTTGAAGGGGAGGGCGGGCAGGCGGCGGCGCGGCGCGGCTCGGGGGCTGAGAAGGTGACCCTTGTGCGCTCGTGGAAGGAATAATTGAAATACCCTCTCGCTGTGATTCCTATTCATTTAGCTTTAGTGCCGGCTCAATTTCGCTGCTGGCCACATGAGCTTTTTCCGGGAAGCCGCAGCGCGTTATGTCATTTACTGAAGGCCGTAAAATACTCAGGCCAGAGCAGGAAATGACAGCGCCGTGACACAAAATGGAATTACACTTTAAACCGAGTCGCGTTTTAGGAGGGTGGACGTCTCAGGTCAGCTGTCAGAGACTGTAGATAAAGAAACGGTAAGAGCATCTTCAGTGTGTGTGTGTGTGTGTGTGTGTGTGTGTGCACTGTGGGGGGGTTACAGTCTGCTGTAGATTGCACTGAGCTGGTCATGTTGGATGCAGACAGTGTTTTGATGTATTTGCTGCTACAGCTGCCATGCAGCACATCTCCGCAAGTGTCTGTGTTTGTATTGGGTGGGGAGGGGAGGAGGTGGGTGCTTAGTGGCAGCACGGACATCTGTCTCCAACTGTGAGGACCCCCCCCCTCCCCTCCATCCTCCAAAGACCCTCCCATCGCCAGGGAAGAAGCGCACACACACACACACACACACACACACTAATATCCTGTGTGGGCCGTTTCATCATGGTGTAATGGTTGATAGGGATCAGAGGAGGTCCACTCTGGGTAATGAGAGTGGCTGATGGAAGGTGGCTTCTGATGGGGCCCCTGTTGGGCCCAAGGGCCTGGACAGATATTGCCTTGAGGAAGAAGCAGCACCTAAAGAGGACAGAGAAGGTGTGTGTGTGTGTGTGTGTGTGTCTGAGAAGGCTTGATAAAGGGATAAGAAGGATGTTTGTACTTGAGCAAAGGAGCAAAAAAAAAACATCAGTGTGTCTTGGCGTGCGCGTTCACACCAAAGCAGATTGCTTCATGTTGGGACAGGATGTAAGCTGAAGGATTGACAGACGACCAGCTCATTCCCCCCCGCAGCAAAGCTTGAACCCGAGGACGCTTGTCTCCCTCTGCCAGCCAGGGGACTATCTGTCATTCTCTCTCTGCCATCTGAATATTTATTCTCCTGTGTGTGTGTGTGTGTGTGTGAGACGGAGGCAGGGGTTGCTGTCACACATGCGTGCACGCCTTGGAACATTAACGACAGCGATAAAGCCATTTAATTAAAAGTGAGCCAGCGCTCACCCCAAAGGTGTTTTTTATGTCCAATTAAAAGCTCAAATGGTGCCTTGATATACAACAGGGTCCTGATGCTTTGCACATGTGGTAAATCACACCGCTCCCACGGTCACTAATAAATATTACTTCCAAACAGTCGTGCGCTTTGTTGTTGGATAGAACAGATTAGCCTCTCTGATGGCTTCATTTTCCGAATGAGTAATTTGTAATTTTCAAATCAATCAGCGCGCGCCGTAAGCTGATAAATGCGACACGCAGATGGGAGTCATTTGTTTTTTTGTGTGTTTGTCTTTGTGGAAAGATTGAGGCGGACAGTGATCTGACAGATGTGGTTGTATGTAAGAGTGGGCAATCACAAGTAAACCTGAACACACTTCTAGAAACTGTAACCATCGGGTGTGTGTTTTGTTGTTTAACCTTGTTGTCTATAAAAAAAACGACTGTTGATTTGGGAAAAGAAACGTTAGCGATGGCGTGTCGCGGTGATACCCCTGTGGAGCTCTTAGTCCCTGGTTAACTGCGGTTCTCTGCCCTGCTGAGGAGAATGGCCAGCCTGATTTGAGCTGATAGGAAGGCAACAAGAAGAGCGTCCCTGAACACACAGCATGTCGAACCTGGAAGCAGATGAGCTGCAGCAGCAGAAGAGCACACCTGTCTTGGCGCATGGTTTTTACATGCCACAGCCTGCCTGAGGACCGTTGCTGACCATGTCCATCCCTTTATGACCACAGTGTACCCGTCTTCTGATGGGACGACACAGCACGTCACAAAGCTCAGATCATCCTAAACTGGCTTCTTGAACATGACGGTGAGTTCGCTGCACCCAGATGGCCTCCGCAGTCAGCAGATCCCAGTCTAATGGAGCACTTTTGGGGTGTGGTGGAACAGGAGATTAACACTATAAATGTGCAGCAGATACATGTGCAGCAACTGTGTGATGCTGTCATGTCAAGATGGAGCAAACCCTCTGAGGAATGTTGCAGCACCTTGCTGAACGTCATGAAGATTTAAAGCATCTCTGACTGCAGAATGGGAGCCAAGCTGTAGCACAACATTAGTTTACGATCGAAATACTTTTTAAAATGGATGGACTGTTGCAGCTCAGAAGCAGCCATCGCTGCGCGAGATGACCAAATAACATGTGCTCTGGCTCTCAGCAAAGTAGCCGATAAACAAACAAACATCACTGCATTGATTCAATCGTCTTATGAGTCCAGTGTGGCCACAGCGGCTGGACGGCTGTGTGGTGGGGTTATTGTTTGTGTGGGAGAAGCTTTTCACTGCCCACTCTCGGGGTTTCAGTTCTAATCTTTTTGCTCCTTATCTCCTTACTTTGTGTGTTACTGTGTGTGTCTGTGCTCTGATTAAAGCCCAGCGTTCAGGCCCAGTGGTGGGGATTACTCTGGCTTTGTTGAAGGGGTTTAAAGAAAGGGTCAAAGTGCACCCTCTTAATATGGGCCCCCAAGGGCCTCATGGGTAATTGCCAGTGCGTAATAAACTTCCAGAGAGCCTCTTTTTGCTCAGACTTGGTGAGTGTGGAGGAGAAAGATCAGGGGGCCCCTGGAGCCACGATCTCTCTGTGTGACAGGTCATCGCTGCAGTCCTTTAACCCCACAGCGTGGTAATTCAGACCTGGGGTGCAGTCAGCTGTCCCAGTTCCTTTCTCATGTGGCGTGACCGGACAGGTTCCAGGACAATTTAGTCAGGTTTTTGTAATCTGCTGTGAATAATGATGGGGAGAAATGTCGGCAGCAGGTACGGATAAGGTCAGGGGTGTGGTTTGGCATATCATAATGAGATTGGAGGGGCCAATGGGATTCAGCAAGCCCTAAATGGTCTGCAGCAAAGTAATTGGCCATTAGGATATGGGTCTGACCAGAGTCATAAGCTGCAATTTGATCCCTGTAAGAGGCACAGATAAAAAAGACAACAGTGGTTCAGATGAATTGTGTAGACATGTATTTTATCAGGGCAGAGGCAAGCACCAGCTCTGTTAGCTAATGAGGAAATGAAAAATATCCTCTTCTCTCCTGAAACGCCGATGTGCCCGTCTCCCATGACCTTGATTACAAACAAAACAGGCTGATTTATGCCCTCACACACACACACACGCACACGCCCACTCTCACATCCAAAGAGGACGCCACGCTATCTCGACAGGAAGAGAAATGAGCCTTCGCGGCATACGGCCTGACTCTGAGATACCACCGCGGCCAGGTGTTTCAGATAAAGAAATGTCCTCAGAAGTTCATATGGGTGGATAGATGGATGGGCAGATAGATACATGGATGGTGATGATAAAAACGGTCATATCCTGGGGCTTCCTTGGCCCGTCAGGGCTGCCATGAGGGGAGGCGTGTCATTAATCAGATGAGCCGGTGACCCACCCCTGGTGGCCTGTGACATTGCTCCCGTTTCACACCAAGGGGGGGGGCACCATGCATTCAAACATGCGTGCGTGCGTAGCCACTCATGTCTCATAAATGCACAGGATCCGGCTGTCAGTCCTGATATCAGTAGGAGGAAGATTAAAAGTTGATGATGACTGATACATGAACAAACTGTACCACCGTGTAAATATTAGTCTCAGGCCGCTGTTTCAAAGGAAGATGGCCACAGATCCGCTGCAGTAGCATCATATTTACTCCTCGACACCTCACGTATCAAACGAGTGAATATGGGAATATTTCTAATGGGGCTTTGAAAACTATCCTTTGTTCTGTTATGGTTTGTAACAAATGTTAAAGCTTGATAAACTAGAGGGCACTCTTCAGCAAGTGCCATTAAAAAAATCGAATGGGTTCATCCTTTACAGGCGATCTGACAGATGTGGTTGTGCGAAAGAGTGGGTGATGATTGTAAAGCTGAGTTCCCACTTATGCAAATTTATTTACATGAAATTCACGACTGTTGATTCATCGCAGAGTGGCCTCCGGAGCTCAGTTTTTAAACGAACGAGAATCAGTTAGTTTGCGCTACAAAATGAGACGAAGTGTTTAGGAAACGGAAGGAAAACGTCACGACATCACACGACATGCTACGAGGTATTCATGACTTTCACTGGACGAGGTGTCATACCTGCCTTGCGGCTGCTTCCTGCAGATTCGTGACCCTTTGTTGAGGCAAAAATTTGCAGAACCAGCCCAGTGTGGTTACAGAAGTTTAGGATGCATTTACGACGTCCTGGAAGCAGTTCCAACAGTTTACAACAGGGGTCCCCAACCCCAGGTCGGTCCGGGGACCATTTGGAACCTGGCCGCAAAGAAAAAATGTCGCGGTTAAAATGTTATTTTTCTTTCTTCTTCCGGATCTTATTTTGAAAAACAACTGTTTCCGCCCTCGCCTCACTAACCGCGCTTGACTCTGGAAAGTCGTTTCACGCATCAGCGACGCAAGCTAACACTTGAAAATAAAATTCACTGAAGAGCTTTTACGGGAAGGAACGAGCAAACGATGGGACAGCAGAAGGGTCACGGACCGCCAGCAAAAAGAAAGCTGCATTTAACAGAAAATACAAAGATTCTTACCTAAGTTACAGGTTCATTAGAACAGGTGATACACATGCTCCACACCCGCTGTGACTGACTGGCTAACGAAGCGATGAAACCTACAAAACTGCTTCACCACATTGAGACAAAACACCCGTACACCCGTACCTTCTCTATATAAAGTGTAAATGTTGCATTCGGATTACAGACTATTAACTGACAAAGATTTTTGTCACCCGGACGACCCGATCCGCGGAAGAATGTTCATACGTGCAACCGGTCTGTGGTACAGAAAAGGCTGGGGACCACTGGTCTACGACACCGCCGTGACATGTTGTGAAGGGTTCAAAACCGGATGTTTACCACGTCATTATGATACACATCGAAATCAATCACCAAGTTCTTTGGACATGTTTGGGATTCACGACAAACTGAATTTGTATTGATCTGTGATCACTTTCCTCTCGTGGTAACAAGGCTTAAATCTCAACATCCTTGTGAAATAGATTGTTCTATAGAAATTAAGCTGCTGAGCATTAAAAAGCTGTTTAGCTGTTATTTAACTGGGTGATTATTTTCTTGCGTTGTCCATAAAATGTCTTTAGACAGGTTGTTTCAAAAAGATGGACCTGCTTTGAAATCACTACATCTCTGCGACCATGAATGAAACGTTTGCCACATGAAAGGGCGGGGCACAGAGTTTTAAAACCACTAACCATTTGTAACGTTGTGTAATTGCCCCATGTTGCTATCAAGAAGTACACCGCATTGAAATTGGGTCCATCTTTTTTGAAACGCCTTGTGTTTTCCCACAGCCCAAATTAATTGGTTTAGTTATTCAACCGACACGCCAAAACCCGAACTGTCCTGAAGCCAAAGCCCAGATCATGAAAGACATGTTTGAAATATTGTAGTGAAACTGAAGCATTAATGGATACTGAGGGGCTGGACTCAGCAAACGATCAGTACTTCTGCTGTTACTGTTGCAGCTCAGAAAGTAGCCATTGCATGAAATGACTGAATAACCCCGTTTTGGCTCACACAATGAACAAAGTAGCTGATAAACTAAAAAGGAAGAAGAAAATTCGCTGGATATAATGGTCCTGTTTATCCATTATTATACAGCAATGTTCTCAACGGACGGTGATCGTGATGTGACGGAAAAAATAGCGGGTTCTTCCTTTAGCCACGCTCAACGTCGCCACCAAGTTTCATAAAAATTGGCTTGGTTGTTTTTGTGTATTTTTGACTGCAAACAGACAAATGGCAACGACCCCGTCAGCATTAGTCCCTCAGTCTCTCAGGGCTGAATGTCCTGATCAGAGAACAATGCTTGTGTTCTGTTCGGTGTTGATGATCGTGACTCCCACGTTAGGAAGGCACGGTCGGGGCGTCCCAGTCGCCTTTATGCCGACATCAGTAATGTGGTCAACGCTGTGACATATCTTCATGCTTACTACTGAGCATGCAGTGGTCACGCGCCTGGACTCAAACACCTTCATCTGGTGGTGGACAGATTCATTTGTCCTGGACGTGACAGTTTGAGCCTCCTTGACTTCTCAGTGGATTTTAATTCTCATTAGTTTGTGCAGCACAGCCAGCTAATGACAGGCAGCCTGATCACATTCTTTATGTACTTCACACATTACAGTAACCTGTGAGTAGCGATGAGCTGCTGTGTCACTGACGTTCTGGTGCAGTCTGTTGTGCGGATGATTTTGCTTAACACCTGTAGTGCCAGTCGGTGTGTCATGTGTGCTATAACCAGTGAGCACATGCCATCCATTAGTCCCAGTTCAGTAATGTTCTTAAATGTAGAGACCATCTTGTTTTTATTGGAGTGCTTTGTCAGAAGTGACCCACTGGGGGGGGTGAGTTTCAAATTAAACACCAGGGATTACACCAGGCGCGGCGCACATGTTCTCAGGCCACGCCCATCGTGGAAAATGCCAT
Source organism: Etroplus canarensis (assembly GCA_015106775.1). Taxonomy (NCBI): domain Eukaryota; kingdom Metazoa; phylum Chordata; class Actinopteri; order Cichliformes; family Cichlidae; genus Etroplus; species Etroplus canarensis. The sequence goes on along the minus strand of VUQH01081588.1, from coordinate 8,498 downwards.
GAGGTACAGATGCATTAAAATGTGATGTTTGTGGTCGGACATCTTTAATTGATCTTAATTTTGAACTAAACTATATGTACCTTTGGCTGCTCTCTTGTGTTCTCCTCAAGGGGTCGCCACAGAGGATTAATCTGCACTGGTAATTTGGTAGAGGTTGCTTATGAGGCAAATGTGTAAACCACTACACTATGGTGCCACTAATTTGGACTTAAACACACCTTGATGTTGCGACTGTGTGTGGGGGATCGCGGCACTGCCCTGTAGATAAAATTATGACACCTTAAGCACTCCAAACTGCTGATTTTATAGTTCCCATGACAGTAGGTGACTATTAGTACTTTTATATACTATGACTATTATTAGTAGTAGTAGTAGTAGTAGTAGTAGGTGAAAACAAAACCACACATATGGCTGCAACTGCTAGTTACAACCAGACAACAATCAGACCATCCCCTATGAGCAAGCACTTGGTGACAGTGGGAAGGAAGAACTCCCTTTTAACAGGAAGAGACCTCCAGCAGCACCAGGCTCAGGGAGGGGCAGCCATCTGCCTCGACCGGTTGGGGGTGAGGGGAGAGAGAAGAGAGACAGGCAGTGCAGTTCAGGATGGTAATCGTAGTAGTATGCTAATTTAAAAAAAGGCACTTCCTCTCCTGGGCTGGAAGCTCTGCTGTTTGATTTCAGCCTCAAAGGTGAGAAATGACTTGAAGAGGTTGGTTTGAAATCACAAGATGAGCAGTTAATGACGAGCTGTATCGCATTTAGCTTGTCTGGCGCCGCGAGGCGTACGCGTTACGTAACGGCAAGACAACACTTTGATATGAATTTTTCCTAAACATGACAAACCTATCTGCCGGTTTTGCACGCAGGGCATTTTGAAGAAGTTTTGTGCTTTCACAGGGAGGTGATGCACTTGACAGCTTTTTTTAGTAGTCTGTGAAGAACTGCCAGTGTAAATTAGGATGCCAGGTTTTGACATGACTCACACGTTTTAAGGTGAAGTAACAGATTTCTCTCTCTGCTCGTCTTTCTGACAGCCTTTAAGAGCCATGCAGATGTTCAGATGCTCAGGAGAGGCTTGAGTCAAGACATGATTGGAATGTTACGGTATCGATATGACTTATTGATACCATCAGCAAGATCTCTACAATGTAGAAAAATCAGGCGTGCTTTCCTCTTGCATCAATAAATCATCCGCCAGCTCCTTGATGTTTAAAACTCCCATCTATCCATAGCTTCAAAGAAAACCTTGTGGAATATTTGATGGCAGAAATGTAATACCGCTCAAAATTGGACTTTGAAAGAGTTGCTGCAGGACTTTGGAAGTTTCTTAATAAATGCCTACGAGAGATTGCGATGTGAAAAGGAATCTGGGTTGGATTTACTTTTCAGATCAGTTAGAGAGGCTTTTTGGTGGGCGTCTGGACCAGATAGGAACGACATAGAAACCTTTTCATTGCTTTATCCCCCTTGTAAATCCCTGGAGTGGCTTAGGCCTGACTCGTAGCCTGCAGGCCTGCACCGGCTTTGGGCCCGTTCCTCATGGGCCGGTGTTGTCAGTACATCATCCTAGACTACAAAAACCATCCTCCACATCTGTAATCTGAGAGGTCACAAAGCTCTGGAGACTGGAATAAGAAAGAAATAGCCTGATGCCTTCAGGTAACAGCCAGAAGATGTTGACTACAGAGGGATGAATTTGAAAGGAGGCACTGTGACCCGAAGACAAATCTCTTATGTTTTATGAATAGACTCCAGCAAAGCATGAGAGAGAGAGAGAGAGTTATTTCTGAATTCAAAGTGGCTTCCTGCAGGTGATATGGTTGATTTATCTGATATACTTGTTTGAATGGTGAATTTTTATTTTCCTTGTGTGTATTTACGCAATTATATTTGCCAGTGGAGTGTGCATGTGTGTTTGGTTCAGGATGAATAATTCACCAACTCGCCGCAAGAGCCTTTTCACTGATGTGCTGTGATGCCGCGTATAGGACATCGAGTCCACGAAGATCTCAAGGACACATGCGGAACATGTTACTTTCATATCATGGCCAGCAGCCTGTGATGCTGCGTGTTATTAAACTGAGATGGCGAGCGACGAGCCCGAGTTTTGAAGGCTAAAGGTCAGATGAAGGAAAGTGTGACGAATGAATTAAACCTAGCAGACCTGCACATATAGTCCTGTGGAAAAGAAAGGACACCCCCCTTCATTACATATCAAGGTGTAATCATAAAAATAATCTGGTCCTTACCAGGTAAACAAACCTCAACACGACATATTAAACTGTGTTATTACTGAACAAAAACGAAGCCAAAATGCAGCCGCAGAGTGTGGAAAATGAAGTGCAGCCTCGCCGCTTCTGCAGGAATTAAGAGGGTAAGTAGCAGCCAGGTGCTCCTAATCAAAAGCAATTGATTATTGATTGTCAGTCAGTGTGAGCATCTCTATCAAAGCAGAGGTTCTGGCAGTTTTCTCATCGGGATCGTTCAGGTGTGTGTTAACACAAAGCCACAGTGGGCTTAAGGAAGTGAAGAGATTGCTGCCATTAACCTGGGAAGGGCTAAAAGGCCGAATTCCAAACAGTTTGAAGTCCATCATTCTACAGTGAGGGAGATTATTCACAAGTGGAAAACATTAAAGATCTTTTCACGAGTCGACCGCTCAGCAAATCCACCCCAAGGTCAGACCGTCCAGAGCTCAGAGAAACTGCAAAAAAACCCAAGTTGTTGTTGTTGTTGTTCTTCTTCTTCTTCTTCTTCTTCTTCTTGTTCTCCTTCTTCTTCTTCTTCTTCTTCTTGTTCTTGTTGTTGTTGTTGTTGTTCTTGTTCTTCTTCTTCTTCTTGTTCTTCTTCTTCTTCTTCTTCTCCTTCTTCTTCTTCTTCTTCTTCTCCTTCTTCTTCTTCTTCTTGTTCTCCTTCTTCTTCTTCTTCTTGTTCACCTTCTTTTTCTTCTTCTTCTTCTTCCTCTTCCTCCTCCTCCTCCTCCTCCTCCTCCTGCTCCCTGCTCCCGTTAGAGGTTGCCACAACAGATCATGTATTATGAATCCACATTTCGATTTGGCAAAGATTTTACGCCGGATGCCCTTGCTCACACAACCCTTCCCATTTACCTGGGCTTGGAACCGGCACTAGGATTACACTTGGGTTGCCAAGGAGAAAGCGTCTTCTCTCTAAAACAGAACATGGCAACATGGCTTAGCTTTGTGAAATTGCATCTGAACAAATCACAACATTTAGAGAACAATGTTCTTTACACAGACCAGACCAAAGCCATAATGCACAATGCCATGTTTGGCAACAACCAAACACTTCATACCAACTGTGGAGCATGATGGTGGAGTGGGAATGATTTCAGCTTCTTTTGCAGCCACGGGCACCTGGGCACCTTGCAGTCATTGAGTCGACCACGCACTGCTCTGTATACCAAAGTATTCTAGAGTCAAACGTGAGGCCGTCTTTATGACCTTTAAAGCTTGGCTGAAATTGGGTCATACTACAGGACAATGATCCCAAACACAGCATCAAATCTCCAACAGAATGTCTGAAAAATGAAAAGAATCAAGCTGTTGCAATGGCCCAGTCAAAATCCAGACCTCAGCCCAATTGAAATGCTGTGGTGGAACCCTAAAAGAGCTGTGCATGAACTAATCCTCACAAACCTCAGTGAACTGAATCAGCGTTGGATAAAAGTTGGCCACAATTCCTCCTGGACTGATGAGTTCATACAGAAGCCATCACCAGAAGTTTTCATATGACTGCTTCTGCATTCTGGCTTCATTTTTGTTGAACGCATAATGGTCATAGGTGTCATGTGTTGGTCATCTGAGGTCGCATTTAAATGATGTTAGAACCCGGTTAGGGCCGCATGATTTTATTTGGATAATGTCCTGATATGTAAACAAAGGCGTACCATCTTTGTCACATGATACCATCATCGACAAAGAAGCGTGCTGTCATTTTAAGCGGTTTCGCTGTGTTCCACAGTTCTGAGAGACGACTTCCGTCAGACGCCCAGTGATGTGGTGGTCGCAGCAGGAGAGCCGGCGGTCATGGAGTGCATCCCTCCCAGAGGCCATCCAGAGCCCACCATTTCTTGGAAGAGAAACAACATCCGGGTCAACGATCGAGATGAAAGGATTACTGTAAGTTACCGTGGTTAACCCCAGAGCGAGTCACTCAGTCAGTATGCCGACTGGATGGCTCATTAAGGTGGACGGGTTATTTTTGCAGATTAATTTGTATTACTGTTGATGGGAGGCACTGAGCGTTGCCAGTGCCTTTGAGTCCTCCATCGTTGCTCACAGCTGGAACCGCGCACGCCTATTGAACAGCTGTGATTTTTTTTTTGTTTAATGAATCCTTGGGTGCATTTGTCAGAATAAAGCCGCTGGCATAAAAAAAGAGACAAAGAGATATAGATGATAATAAAAACAGGCTTGCACACACACCATACAGCATGACCGCGTGATGAATCAGTGCGGCTGCTCATTACAAACTGAGCGGTGAAAGATGTTTCTGTGGCGACTGGCTTGGAGCGAGAGCCATTGTCAAATAAAGTAAGAACTAGCCGGCGAGCCATCTGTCATGGCACACACTGAAAGTGACGGAGTGGCTGCTCTCTTGACTAACATGCCTCAATATCCTGTTTCCAACCTCTTCCCATTTGTCTTCCCTCCGTCCCCTCCTCCACCGTCATCTCTCCTTACCCCCTTGTCCACTCGCACTCTCGTCTGCCGCCCTCTGCGCCTCTCCTCCTGCCCCTCCCCTCCCGTCACTTTCAGATCCGCGGGGGAAAGTTGATGATCTCCAACACCAGAAAAAGTGACGCCGGCATGTACGTGTGCGTTGGGACCAACATGGTTGGAGAGAAAGACAGTGACCCTGCTGAACTGGTGGTATTCGGTGAGTCACTTTTTTTCGTCACTTATAGCCAGTTTGCAAACACTGTACAGGAAGGGAAACGCGGGATAACTCCTTACGGGAGCTTGGCTATTTACTGAGGAGGGAGTAGAAAAATTAGGATTAAAGATACTTGCAGTCTAAACCGGAGCTTCATATGCTGGATTAAATTACTGGAAGTAAAAGGTCGTTTATGTGCAGTGGTTTACACATTCACCTTACAAGCAAAAGTTCACTGGTTCGATTCCAGATGGGGACACAAACCCCTCTTACTGTCAGGAAGGGCATCCGGCATAAAACCTCTGCCAGATTACCAGCATGGATTAATCTGCTGTGGCAACCCCTTGGGGAGAATACAAGCGAGCAGCTGGGGGTACAAAGGCCATTTATTAATTAATTTAGTTAAATGTAAATGTTTTTATCCTTTGTTCTGCCCCTCTTTGTTCTCCTTCTTTCCTTGGCTTACATTGGAGTCGTAGATCCATCTTTCCCTCACTGCCGCCCTTTGCTTTGCTCTCTTGACCTCTCAGCTTCTGCCTCTTTCCTCTGATTCTCTGCTCTGCTCTCAGTGGAGCAGCACCATAAGCATTCCTGGGATCGTATCGATCCCAGGAAATAGATAGAGAATTGATATTTTCTCTTTAGTCCTGCTTCTTCACCACCACCACCACCACCACCCTCACTCCCACACACTTTGCTCTATCTGCACACCGTAGTGCAGCAGTAAACCCAAAACCCAGCGTGCAACACATTATCTGTCGATTTATGGCTCCTGAAAACGCACAACCCCTCATATTTCTTATTATTGGCATCTGTGAAACTGGCCAGCTAACAGCCACTGCACATCTGAGCTGATTCTTCCGTTCACTTCTCGTGGGCTGGGTTGTGGTGGCAACACACTGAGATGGGGAGTCTCTCCGCACAGCACCTTTTTGAAACGTCACCGGGGGGGAACGATTTCAAACTGATAGCGATCATGGCGGCTCCTGTCTCTCCGGGCATACTGCGTATCACTGTTGTACTGATTCTCCCACCTGTGTAACTCTTATTGCATCAGTGATTATTCACACTATTCATTCATGTTTGATTTTCCAGAATGTTTAACCGTGATGGTTTGGCTGCGCTATTTAAAACTTGGTTATTGAACCTCTTCTGCTGCAGCAGTCTAATTGTTCTCCTGGAGAGGTTATACATGCTTTTGCTGTTTCTTAGGGATAAATATTGATTGTCACTTCCTGTGTTATTTGACCCTTGGCCATTTTTCCTTTTTGCCTTGTTAAAAGTTTAATATGAAAGCTTTCAAGCTGTCCCTGTGACAGCTGGGATAGGCTCAAGGCTCAATGGAGTTGCAGCTGTAACAGGTTCCACGCTGCTTGGAAGGCTTTCTTTAAGATTTTGGAGTGTGTCTGTGGGAACTTTTGCTCATTCATCCAGGAGAGTATTTGTGAGGTCAGACACTGATGTGGGATGAGAGAGCCTGACTTCATCCCTAAGGTGCTGGGTGGGGTTGAGGTCAGGGCTCTGTGTGGGTCAGTCAAGTCCTCACCAAACTCATCCAACCATGCCTTTATGGCTCTTCCTTTGTGCGCTGGGGCATGGTCATGCTGGAATAGAAAAGGACCTTCCCGGAACTGTTCCCACAAAGGATAGAATCGGCCAAAATGTCTTGGTAAGTTAAGGCATTAAGACTTCCCTTTGCTGGAAATAAAGGGCCGGGCCAACCCCAGAAAAACAACCCCATAACATTAACCCTCCTCCACCAAACTTCACAGTCAGGCAGGCAATGTTCTTCTGGCATTTGCCAAACCCCACTTATCCATCAGACTGCCAGATAGAAGCTTGATTGGTCACGTCTTCGAACACATTTCCACTGCTCTCCACCAATCTATCCAACACTTGGCATTGTGCTTGGTGATGTCAGGCAGCTGCAGCTGCTCGGCCATGGAAACCCACGCCATGAAGCTCTGGGTGCACGTTTTCCTCGGCACTCGACAACCCCGCGCTGCAACTTTACGCCATCTGTCACCCGGTGGCTGAGTTGCTGTGGGTCCTAAACACTTCCACTTTGCAATAATCCCTCTTACAGCTGATGCAACACGGGCATCCTGTCACAGTAATGTGCTCAAACTCAGTGACCCATTCTTTCACAAAGATTTGTAAGAGTAGACTGGTGGCCAACTGTGGTAATGAGACTGTCAATGCGACCCAATATTTTTGTCCATATAGCGTGTATTTACACTTCCAGTCCCTCACCTGCATGTTTTTTAGTTTTCTCCAACACCCTAAGTAAACTGCTCGAGATCAGCACATTCTGGGTTAGGGCAAATGAAAAAAAGGTGTCATCAAATAATTCTCTTTATGTGGTCAGGCTATCCCAGATGTGTCCACTCATCCATTACACAAAAGGCGGCGTTATAAAGTGCTGACAAGTGTGAAAAAGTCAAACTGCAATTAAGAGGTAAGCAGTTTTAATCCTCTCTCTCTCTCTCTCTCTCTCTCTCTCCCCGCTCCTGCCTGTCTAATTTCAGAGAGGCCGGTGTTCACCAAACAGCCGGTGAACCAGGTGGTGCTGGCGGACGATACGGTGGACTTCTTCTGCGAGGTGCACGGAGACCCAACTCCGACCGTCCGCTGGAGGAGAGAGGAGGGCGAGCTGCCTCGGGGCAGGTACGGCAGAAGCCGCGCCCACGCTGTGGGACGGTCACTGCGCTGAAGACGCCGCGGTGTTTTTTTTGACAGTGTAGATATTATCTCACTCATAATGCAACAGCCTCCAATTAGGCAGTGACTGTCTGCAGCGCCTGATTTCATCTGTCAGCGCTTAAGAAAATTCAGTGAGTGACTGACAAGAATGATGTCCTGCTGCTTTGAATTCCCCAAGCAAAATTATAAATATGAAGAAATTTAGTAGAGATAAGAAAAGATGTTATCATTAGTGTGTGACCAACAAATTGAAATAAATCAAAGCTACTGCTGAGCCTGAAATGATTGTTTACCAGTGCTGATAAAAAGTTATTACTTAAATCTAAATGTATGAGTCATGCGAGTGAGAGTCAGGGTTATTATAGTTAAGTAAAACTACATGAGAAAGTTATTTTAGTTAACTGAAATAAAAATAAAAACTAGACTTTTGGTACAAATCAAAACTAACTGAAACAACATTGTGTGCTCACAGAACTAAAATGGAGTAAAAATATACAGGAAATGTCCTTAGTTCTAGTCTTTCAGTTGGATTAAATTTGGTCAGTCAGTCTGTCTGAGGCTTTGGTGCTTCTGGTTATTGAGACTCAGGACATCTACATGATTGTGACTCATCTGCCTTCATAAAGTGTTGTTTGTATTGTAATTTCTGATCTAAACATCTTAAATCTTCCCCTGACAAATACCATCCATATTATAATAATAAAGACAACTAAAGCTAACACTGAAACTATTAAAAACTAAACTAAAACTAAACATTTTCAAACAATAAAAGCTAAACTGAAACGAGCAAACCCACTCTGGAATCTGACACTAAACTGAATATAAAAACCAAAACTCAAAATGGAATAAAAATAAAAACTTCGTAGAAAATAGAAAACTATAATAACTCTGGTGAG
>VUQH01081587.1:0-15284 GCA_015106775.1 Etroplus canarensis | reverse complement strand
AACACAAGAACAAGACACTAGCGCTGAAAGAAAAAGAAGTTCAGGTATACTTTGTATAGTTTATTTTAAGTTTAATGACTAATTAAAGCCTATATTTATTTTGATGTTATTTCTATTGTATTTACTAAGTCATTCATTGATGTATTTATGATTTTAACAGTTTTTGTCCTCCATAGACCTGCTGCTGCAGGGATCATGTTAGAAAGTGCAACGTGAACTCGCTCACATGATGCCAATAAGGATTTCTTTCTTTTAAACTAAATGGACAATTAGTGTATTCAGTAGCATAGTGGTTTGCGCATTTGCCTTTGAAGTAAAAGGTCCCTGGTTCAATTCCAGGTGGGGACACAAGTCCCTCTCACCATGGAGGGTTGCGTCAGGAAGGGCATCCGGCAAAAAATCTCTGCCAAATTACCAATGAAGATTAATCCGCTGTGGCGACCCCTTGGTGGAGAATACAAGGGAGCAGCCGAAAGGCACATTTTAAACTAAATGGACAATTACAGAGCTTTTCGAAAGACATGATGGGTGTCATTTTGAGAAGAAGGACATTCATATGAAATGACAGTTTATTTGATATATTTTACCTCAAGTGCATAACAGGCAGGCTTGTCCCGACCGAGTTTGTAGGCCACAGTGGTCAGCAGACCGTGGTCAGACATTACAGGCTGCAAAACAGGAGACACAAAAAAAACATCACCTTGCATTGTCTGTAGATGACACAACAGTATTTCTTTAAAGTCAATCCTTAGCATACTTTGGATCCAGTGTTTCGCAAGAGAAAGCAGCCAGTCCCATACCTGAAACAAGTAATAACTAATATTTAGCTGGATTTCTAGAAAAGGAAGCATTTAAAGAGGAGTCAAAAAGCAAAAAGAAACCTACGTGTTTTTAGCCTGCCCATCCTGGAAACACATCTGTCCAACGAGTGCTGCTGACTGGTCCCCCAGACACTGTTTTAAAATAAAATGCATAGCATTGTTTGAATTAATCATTTACACAGCATGACATGCACGAAAAACAACGCTGAAAAAGAGGGATAGACTTACCCCTGATATTGGAATACCTGAAAGAGCCCCTGATTTCTGTCATGAAAAAAATAAAAGCAAGTTTAGTGAGTGGCTGCGTTTGTCCTGTTGAAGTCTCATTGAAAAAGCACTGTGTATTTATTCTATAATCTGACAAACAGCTAGGGAAAACTACAGAAAAAATACATCAACTGTTTCTCATCCTAAGAAAATGTTGACTTGAAATAATACACCTGAGTGTTATTCAAGCTTTTTAGCAAATAAAAGGATTTAATTTTAATCACTATGATCCACAGCCTGCAGGACTGAAAACAAAAAAGGAATTACTCATTATTTGACTACATGAAGTCAAATAACAAAAACATACTGTTAAATTTGAAACCTACCACACCACTTTATACAGAGCGCACTTTCAAAATGAAATCACAGTGAGAGAAACAAAGGTGGGTGAGTAAACCTGTGTCAAACTAAAATGTCTTCACTCCTATATGTGGCTTAGGTTACATGTCCATAAAGAGAAGATACAGCCAGGGAAATAAAACCGTGCCTAAGAGTGAAGAGATTTAGAAGATGAGACGCTACACAAGAAAAATGGTCTGACTGGAAAAGCTGTGGGCATCAGTGGGAACCAGCAGAGTAGCATGCCACCACAGTGAAGAGGGTCCATCTAGTACATTTCCAACACAGCTGTCAAGTTTCTTTACTTAGATTTAAAATCCCTGTTGTTTCTCTACACTGTTGATGGTAAAACCTACTACTGGCCACTTGGGAGCAGTAAAACAAGATATGATAACAGCACTTTAAGGAACAAATGAAATTCTTTCATTTTAACTGCGTGCCCTAATGCCTTAGAGCAATCTCTTCAGCTGGTAAAAACACCACCAGAGAATTTCTCAGTGGGGAGAATCCCATTATCAAGGACCACTCAAGAAATAGCCTGGAATGATACAAAAATGAGCATAAACTGGGCTGCGCAGAAATTCTGGCAACTGCCTTTATGTTTTCAGAGAGGTTCAGAATAAATATAGTAGTAGATATAGCCCCATTACTGATATATGCACAATGAGCCACTTTATGATATTTGAGATAGAGTAATTTTTTACATTTCTTATTAGTTTTGTTTAAATCTCATTTTGAAATTATGGAAGCAGTAGAGGTGAGCTTAGTTTTTCAGGCTTGGGTTCTGCATTTTGGCTTATTTTTTGTTAAATAAATAATTACACAGTGTAATATGGCATCATCTGAGGTTGTATTTACCAAATTTTAAGATGTGCCGAGGGCCAAATGTTTTTTTTATTTTGTCCTGAGTTGTAATACCATAGAATAAATCAATAAATTTAAAGAATTTTAATTTACACAGAGCATTCATTTATTAAAGCCATAATGTCATCATCATAATTAACAACTCTTTTGATGTAGGTTAAATCTGATCTTTTGCAGTTTACAGTGTACTCTTGCCAGGTATTTTTTTTTCTTCTGTGATTACACAGATGTTGTGATACATCATGGTTGGTTGTCTTTCAATGTCGATACCTTTGTCCGTGATACCATCATATCCGGGGTTACGCTAATTTCCAAGCCTAGTCTAAATGCTTGGTGCCAAATCTTATCAGTCTTCATAACAATCTTGGAAATGCACTGAATGATGGTGTTTGTGTTTTGGGTTAACAAGAAGCAGGATGGGTTGCTTTGCATGTGAGGAAAATAGTGATGGTGAGTTATTACTTACCCGGCTAGAACATATTTTCTACCAGTGAGAGAAGAGAGACAATGGCACACAAAAAATGCCTAAAAGAATTTTTCAAATCAACTTTCGTGCATTTAAACAGTCTGAAAGCACACTGAAATCAATACAAACAAAACACAAACCTTTATTATGTTATCAGTGTCTTGCTGCATGAGGCAATGCACTCTTTGAACACAATACTAGAGTCACTCTGGACGTATTAATGGAATCTTTATGGTAAAAAGTTAATAAAAACACAGATTATAGTGAAATTATAAGTAGAAAAGATGGTACATGTATGCTTACCATGAGGCCATATATTTCTGATGAACTCCTCACCCTGGGCAAGATCTCCATGGGAATACCAAAATATCTAATAATCAGAATTAGAGGAAAGAGCAATTATTAAGCCAGTTCAGTTCTCCATATGTTTTCATCTGTCTTTGTGAAATTCAAAATGAGACCCTATTCTCTTTAATGGAACAACTTTAGTGATGCTGTAGGTGGTTGGGATTTATGCAATGCAATTATCAAGGTTGCTTTTACATTCTTTTCTCTGATAAAATATAAATTACAACAAAAATAACTATGACATGAATTCCAGCTGTCATACTTGCAAAGTTCTGGGTCCCAGTCCATTGTGTGAATGTTAAACAGCATGGTGCGACTGGCATTGGTCACATCCGTGCAGTGGACTCCACCTGACTTACCCCCTGTCAAACACTGTCGGGCAGCCATTTAAAAAATTCAGTCAGTTTTTCACCATTTATGCAGAGAAAATTTCAGTGATATATCTTAAAAAAATAAGTCTGGGAGTACCCAAATGAGCCAGGAGTCAACCGTTCCGAACATGGCACGGTGTGACACGACGGCTTCTCGGACCTCGTCCACATTGTCCATCAACCAGCGAAGTTTCACTGCACTGAAGTAAGTGCTGATTGGGAGCCCCGTTTTATGCTGCAGGATTAAATTGCCATATAAAATACACAGGGATAAAAAAAAAAATGACACACTGAAACAAATCAAAGGTGATAACAGTCATGTTATGATAAAAGCCTATCGGGTGCGTACCCTTCTACCTAAACCTGAAACTGTGCTCAACTGCAAAAACAGAATAAAAAAAGCAAAATTAAACAACGGTTAAGGTTACCTTCAAGTGGTTCTTATTTCTTCCTGGAGTTTTATTTATAAGGCGCTCAACTGTTGATTGAGTTCGCAGGTCCAGCCACACTAAGAACGAAACACACAGTTATTTCATAGCACCCAAAATCAGGTTATAACTAGTGTTTATATTCAACACCAAGCTCTAAATGCTGGTTTTCAAAGTGTTTTTCCAGTCGTCCTCATAAAATTGCAAAGGTGGAGATTCTGTTTCTGCAAGTCAGGTGAGGGGCAGCCAAGCTGAAGTGGACTTTTTTGGGGGGAGGGGCTCTTTTTGGACTTGTTTCTCTCTGAGAGCTAACTGAGAAGCTGCATAAATGACATGTATATGATAAAGAAGAACCTTTTTTGAATTATAAATTATGCAAAGCCACTCTGCTGTTGTCCCACAATAAAAACAGCTTGAAATGCGTACATTTTTTAATCCCAAAAATTGGAAACGCCCTGCATTAAACAGAACCTATAAAATAGCTTAATAAAAGTAGAATAATTATATAGTGAAATAGAATAAAATTGAATATGACAAAACAAAAATCTTGAGGTAAAATGGACACAAAATAAAAGAGCTCAATTAAATAGAGGCGCTCAAGTAAAAATGGAAATAAAATAAGCAAGCTTCTTTCTGCTGCTCCCTTTAGGGGTCACCGAAGCAGATCATCTGACTCCATCTCTCCCTATCTCTTACACCCTCTACTGTCACACCAACCCTCTGCATGTCCATGAACCTTCTCTGTGGTCCTCCTCTTTTCCTCCTGCCTGCCAGCTTCATCTTCAACATCCTGTCTCCAAAATATCCACCATCCCTCCTTTGCACATGTCAAAACCATCTCAGTCTTGCCTCTCTGAATTTGTCTCTAACCCCTCAACCTGGGCTGCCCCTCTAAAGTAATCATTTCTATCCTAGTCACTCCCAGTGGAAAGCTGGGAGCATCTTCAGCTTTGCCACCTCCACCTCCTGTCTTTTTGTCATTGCCACTGTCTCCAAACCATATATCATACAGGGTCTCACTACATCTTGCAAACCTTCCCTTTCACTCTTGCTGTTGTCCTTCTGTTGCAAGGCACCCCTGACACTCATTTTCACCATTCCACCTGCCTCCGTCTCATTCACACACTTGTATTCTATCTTGCTTCTACTGACTTTCATCCCTCTTCTCTCCAGTGTATACCTCCACTTCTCCAGGCTCTGTTCCATCACTACAGATGATAATGCCAATTAAAAACATCATAGTCTACAGAAACTGCTGCCTGACCTCAATCACAAGAAGGGGCTCAGAGCTGATCCCTGTTATAATCCCACCCCCACCATGAACCCATCTGTCACTGCACACCTCACCACTATCTTGTTGTCCTCATAGATATCCTGCACCACCCTCACATACTTCTCTGCCACTCCTAACTTCCTCATACAACGTGACTGTTTATCTTTAGGTACCCATATGTATTCTCTAAAGCCATAAAGACACAGTGCAAGTGACCATTTCTATACGTCTACTTCTTTTCTATACTTTCAAAGCTACCACTGCACCTCTAATAGTCTTTCAGTTAAAAATCAGTAAACAATTTCATAAAAAATGAAATACTTAGTTTTAATTAAAAAACAGAATACACTAAACTGCCTTTATAATTTAAAAAAGCTCAATAATTCAATAAAGCAAAATTAAACTGAACCTTGAAATGGTTTCCTAAATGCAACAATAAAGTGGCTCAGTATAAGAGTGTGAAGCGTAGTGGGCAGTGCAATAAAGAGGATTAGTGTGTGTCAAGTGCTGTGACAGTACAGGGCTGAAATAAACCGTTAACACGAGTGGACAGCTGATTATCTGCTGGACAGCTGAGTTGCACTGTAGAGGTGTGAGGTATGCGGAAGCAGAGCTGAATATGAATAATCATAATAAAATCTCTTATAAGAGCTTATTCCAGTATGAATGTCAGGTCTGCATCATTATAAATGCAAATGACGAACAAATACTGCAGACCACACATCAAATTGGTAGTACAGAAATTCCAAACTGTACCGATTGCATTGTAGAGGGGCTCCCCTGTCTCTTTGTCCCAAACAAGCGTGGTCTCTCTTTGGTTGGTCACTCCAATAGCTAGACAAATTCAAGCAGCAAAGATTTTAGCTCTTTAAAATTGATTTTTTTTTTTTTTTAAATGATGCTCAAACACTGTTTCGAACAAGCAGGTGGCAGCATATGCCCCAAGTGTGAATACCTTTGATGTTTGAGATGTCTATGTTGAGCTGTGTCAACTTTTCACATGTCCGCTCCATGCACTCGTACACCGACTGCAGGATTTCTTTGGGATCCTGCTCCACCCAACTGAAAATTAGGACAAAAATGAATCAAAAGGACGTATAAATGCTGTGAAGTGCAGGACTTTCAGACAGTCTTTTAACTCACCCTTCCTTGGGAAAGCTCTGTTTGATTTCCACCTGATGATGGCTCAGGAGCTCTGCCGTTTTTGAATTAAACACCTAAAAAGACAAAAAACGACCAAGAGGCTTCAGTTATGATTCTGGGGAAGCTGTCCAAGGTCTCGGTTTTTAATATTTTACAAAACGACGTGGAAGGATTTCAGATTCTACTTTGTTATGTGCATTTTCCTAGCCACTGTGGGATTTAAACTGCCATCCTTTGAATCCCCAACCTGCTTTTCTAGACTCCAGGCTGCTGCCATCAAGGAAAAGACGAAACAGCATTTTTTCTTAGGATTATTTTATATTATGTCATGACTCGCATCACCAGGGAGAGTGTTTCTTATTGTTTTATATTCCCCGACACTCCTTCAACAGTAACACAGCAACGGTCACTGAATAATACTGGACTGAAGTCTAAGAGGAAACAAGTGGCAAAGCAATAAGCTTACGAACACGAATGCAGTGTGTAACTCTGCACAGCCAGTGTCACCTTCACCCAAGACAATTATCACAATCAAAAATATCCCTGCACATGTCACGTGGCATTAAATGCAAAGATTCAGTTGCTTTCTTTTCATTACAACTACAAAATATTAATACATTTGATTTTAGTACATTGCACCTCTACAAAAATATACGCTCTTCTGTTTTATCTAAGGCTTAAAGTCCACAGAGCAAGTATTCACTTTAGCCAACTGTGTCCATGTGTCTTTTTCCTGACAGTTGAGGTGACTCAGGTTAGTGAAACTCTTGGCTCTAAACTATCAAACACATCCAGAAAATAAATCAAAACATCTGATGGAAGAAAACTGATGAGTGAGGGCAAAAATGTACTAACTGTATCCTCCAGATTTAAAATACATATACATTTTAAAATGTAAAAATTGGAGCACCAATGAATATTGGCATCAGCATATTAGATTTTTATTCAATGAGCTCTTTCTTCTATTTTCTATTTGAATGTGCAACTTCTTTTGCAAAATTTCTATCTATTCTGTTTAATGTTTTAGCTGCTGTGATACCAAACTTTTGGGACAAATAAAGTAGAGCTTATCTGATCTTATCTTACTTTTGGGAGTTTTTTACAGAAAATAACACAAAAAAGATACTTTAAATCATTTAGAAGTGGTGTCATCATACATTTTTGTACGCTCACTGATCACTTTATTAGGTATACCTGTTCAACTGCTCATTAACGCAAATATTTAATCAGCTAATCACATGTCAGCATTTCAAGGCATTCAGGCACGTAGACGTGGTCGAGACGACCTGCTGAAATTCAAACAGAGGATCAGAATGAGGAAGAAAGGTGATTTAAGACTTTGAATGTGGTTTGGTTTGTTGATTTGTTGATGCCGGAGGTGAGGAAGGCATCAGAAACTCAAATAACCGCTTGTTACAAACAAGGTATGCAGAAGAGCACCTCTGAATGTGGAACATGTTGAACTTTGAAGCGGAAAGGCTACAGCAGCAAAAGATCACAAGGGGTGAACCTCCTGCCAGCAAAGAACAGGCAACTGAGGCTACAAGTTGCACAGGCTCACCAAAATGGAACAATAGAAGACTGGAAAAAATGTTACCTGATCTGACAAGTCTCGATTTCTGCTGTGACATTTGGGTGATAGGGCTGGAATTTGGCGTAAACAACGTAAAAGCGTAGATCTAATCTGACCTGTTTCAAGGGTTCAGGCTACTGCTGGTGGTGTAACAGTGATGTACAGAGGTGTACTTGAGTATTGTTGCTGACCATCTCCATCCCTGTATGACCAGGTGTACCATCTTCCGTTGGTTGTTTCCAGCAGGATAACACACCGTGTTATAAAGCTTAAATGATCTCAGGCTGTTTTTTTTTTTTAACATGAAAATGAGTTTGTTGTACTCAAATGACCTCCACAGTCACCAGATCTCAGTCCAATAGAGCACCTTTGGGGTGTGGTGCAATAGGAGACTCGGATCATGGATGTGCAGCTGAAAAATCTGCAGCAACTGTGTGACGTTATCATGTCAATATAGGGAAAAATCTCTGAGGAATGTTTCTAGCTTCTTGTTGAATCTGTGCCATGAAGAATTAAGGCAGTTCTGAAGGCAAAGGGGGATCCAACTTGGAACTATCAAGGTGTGCCTAATGAAGTGGCCAGCAGCCCTATAGTCTCACCCTTTTCTACAGTACAGCCCTCCTCATAAAATACTAAACTGTTTGCAAATACATTGGAAAGTTAACAAAAAAATGGTGCTGCTTTCAGCGTGATATTTACATGAGGCATGTATATATCCATATGTACAGGAAAATGTAAACATTTGACACTTTCATCTCTTGATTTTCTTATCTTTTTTCAAAGAAAATGTTGACACAGGCAGACACCATTAAGTATTGCATCTTCTCAATGAAATACTTTCCTGCTGTCTTTACAGGTCTAACAGCAAAATGTAAATTGAGACTATTTATGCTCAAGTAAATTCATTTAATCAAATTTAATTGGTTACATTTTTAAAATAAGTGGTTTTGGAACTGAAAAATACAACACATCAATGCTAATATCTGGAGAAATTAAAGCATGTGTATCTAATGTACAACCCCAGTTCCAATGCATCACAATGCAGTGATTTGCAAATCTCATAAAGCAATATTTTATTCAAAAAAGAACACAGACACCATATCAAATGCTGTAAGTGCAACAGTTCACTATTTCATGAAAAATGATAGCTCTTGAATGTGATGGCAGCAACATGTCTCAAAAAAGTTGGGACAAGGGACATGTTTACTACTGTGTAGCATCTCCTTTTGTTTTAGTAACAGTCTGTAAACATCTGGGATCTGAGGAGACCAGCTGTTGGACCTTTGAGAGAGGAATGTTGTCCCATTCTTATCTAAGCTAGGATTCCAGTTACTCAACAGACTTGGGTCCACTTTGTTGTCTTTTGTGTTTCATAATGTGCCAAATGTTTTCAACTGGTGGAAGGTCTGGACTGCAAGCCAGCCAGCCCAGCACCCAGACTCTTCAACTATGAAGCCGTACTGTTGTAACAGCTGCAGTATGCAGTTTAGCACTGTCTTGCTGAAATATGCAAGGCCTTCCCTGAAAATCATCTAATCATCTAAAGCCCAAGGAACACACTGGGCAGGTCAGGAATAAAGTTTTGGAGAAGTTTAAAGCAAGGTTACTTTATAAAAAAAATCCCATGCTTTGAACATCTAACTGAGCAATGTTCCATACATCATCCAAAATGTAAAGAGTATGACACAACTGTAAACACAACAATACATGGCTGTCCACCTAAACTGGCAGGCCAGGCAAAGAAAGCATTAATCAGAGAAGCAGCCAAGAGACCCATGGTTACTCTGGAGGAGTTGCAGAGATCCACAGCTCAGGTGGGAGACTCTGTCCACAGGACAACTGCCAGTCGTGGAAATCCTGCAAATCTGGCTTGTATGAAAGAGTGGCAAGAAGAAAACCATAAGAAGTCCAGTTTGTAGTTTGCCACAAGGCATGTGGGAGATACAGCAAACATGTGCAAGAAGGTGCTCTGGACCAAAATCGAACGTTATTGTAAAATACTACATGTGGCGGAAAACTCACACTGCACATCACCCTGAACACACCACCCCCACTGTGAAGCATGGTGGTGGCAGCATCATGCTGTGGGGATGCTTTTCTTCAGCAGGGACAGGGAAGCTGGTCAGAGTTGATGGGAAGATGGATGGAGTGAAATACAGGGCAATCTTGGAAGAAAACCTGTTAGAGTCTGCAAAGGACTTGAGACTGGGGCAGAGGTTCACCTTCCAGCTGAGTGTTTAAAAAAAATGTAAAATATCCACTTCAGTCAGTCTCTGTGGTTTTTACAGTTTTGACATTGAGAACCCTGCAATTTCTCCTTTCCTGTCCCAGTCTACTTGTTGACCTTTTGACGGGACTATAACGGCAATAGATCGTCAGGAACCCAATTTTCAGCCATTTCAAGCCGTTTTGATTGGGAACGCTAAATCGGCACATATCGCCATAATCAGCGCTATTACGGCCCCAGCGGAATGGGGGTCGAAGGGGGGGTCTAAGACATGTACCATTTTCCTGTGTTGGCACGCAGCTCACTGGTTAATAAGCTGCAACGTTTCCTCAAGTGTCCTGAATGCACGGCGCAGCTTGCCTATAGCAATGGCGGCCGCTGGTATGTTGTAACGTCATGTGGGAACTACGTACACCCAGTCACATTATCGTACCGTTACCCATTAAGTTAACTAGTTGCTTGAGCCGTTTCCTTTTAGTACCTTTTGTTGCCCTTGTCCCAACTTTTTTGAGACGTGCTGCTGCCATCAAGTTCAAGATGTAGTGTACCTTCAGCTCCTCCCTTGAATTCTCCCTAAGGGGTCACCCCTAATCCACATGGGTAATTTGGCAGAGGTTTTACACTGGATGCCCTTCCTCCGTGGTGAATGGAATCATGTGTAAAACCACTACAGTACATCAAGTTCAAGATGAGCCAGTATGTTTCATGAAACAGTAAAATGTATCACTTTCAACATCTGACATGTTTTCTGTGTTCTGCTGTGGGTAAATATAGGTTTATTAAATCTGTAAATAAGTGCACTGTGTTTTTAATGTTTGGGCTTGCTGTTGCGGGAAATCTACATGACAAAAGCGCCTCTGAAGCCTAATGTATGAACGTGAGATGACAACAAACGGTGGTCACAAAGCGCCGCTGCGGTCAGAGAAAACACAAAGTGGAATATCAAGCCAAGGACACGGCCAGCTTTGACCCAGTCATTTAAATACAACAGGCAGGCGGAGCCCCTCCTGTCTCCGGTTTGTCTTACCAGAAACCGAGTGGAGCTTGTGCCCTGGTCGATGGCGGCAACCAGCGGCCCCAGCATGATCCGGTGCGAGGACGCGGCCATGGTGCCGTTCATGGGCAGCCCCCGGAGCTACGGCGCGGAACCCGACAGGAAACCGATTACCACCACCGGCAGGGCGGCTGGGTGCTCAACCTAAGTCTGCCAGCCAGTCGCCGCCTTCAAACGTAACGGCTTTTAGTGATGACGCAATCGGCTGCGCTCTTGCCTCATGCGGAGGAAACCAAGTATCGTTAAAAACTGAAGCTGTTTGAGAAAAAGGAAATTACAGACCAAGACGATCAGGGGAAGGAAAAGGTTAAATTTTACTGTTTAAGAAACAAAAGGGCATGTTCCCATACCGGGAGTCGAACCCGGGCCGCCTGGGTGAAAACCAGGAATCCTAACCGCTAGACCATATGGGAAACGATGCCCTCTGTCTGAAGTTTATGAAATGTAAATGTTAATATCGAATGTTGCAAACATGGATTATGTTTGTATTTAATCAAGTACTGAGCAGAAGGGGGAATCAGAATCATTTATCCATCTGGGGGGATTACGGATGCTATATACATATATATATATATATATATATAGAGAGAGAGAGAGAGAGAGAGAGAGAGATAATAAACAGTAAAATAGCTGGTATAAACATTTATAAATATGAGAAATGGAAACATGACACAAAATAAATCAACATTACTTTTTACATTAATAAAATAATGTAAAAAGGAGTCGCACAGGTAGGAATGAGCTCCTGTGCATGGTGGTCTGATGAGTGTTCCTGTGCCTGTCCAGCATGGCATGGAGAGGGCATGAAGGATTGCCTAAAACTGTCTTTATATACACAGGACTGAAACTTACAGGGACCTTAAATCACAATCTAGCCTTACAAAGTCCCCAAATCCTGATTACAGCAAACTGAATAAAACATATGGCAGGGTTTTATTTCAGAATAAACTCTGGATAGTTTCTCAAAACCTTATAGACCAGTGGTCAGCAATCTTTACTATCAGAAGAGCCATTTTAAGCAATTCTAAAACCCCAGAAATCTGTATGGAAAATCTCAGAGTTTCAGATTGTAATGTAACCTTTGGCTGCTCCCTTGTATTCTCCGCCACAGTGGATTAATCAGCATTGTTAATTTGGCAGAGGTTTTACACCAGATGCCCTTTCTGACACAACCCTGTATGATTAATTAAGCAAAAATCAACTGCAGTGATGGCTGCATGAGAGTGGCCAGAAGAAATAGAGGAAAAAATTGAATTCATGTGGACTGATAAAGGGTTTAAGATATCTGGGACTAATAATAATAAAGAACTTGAATTTGCAGTTATTTAAGGCTAATTATGAAAAACTGACTTTTCTATTCCAATCACTTCCTGTAATCAAATCAAAGCATATCTTTAAACAATTAATTATATCAAAAAATGTTATGGCAGCATAAAAAAACAAGGATTAAACTCGACAGATTGCAACGTCCAAAAATAAAAGGTAGATTGAATTTTCCAAATTTTCGAAATTATTACTAGGCAGCACAGCTCAAAATATTGGTCCACTGCATAACAGAAGACAAAGAATCAACAGAAAAAAATTCAAGCCCAGTACCATCAGGATACCTCCCATTTCTGGGTCAGGCAGAATGAAAAAAATGTAAAATGAAGAATTAATGAGTGGAGAAAACATGGAAAATATGGGTTGAAATAATGTGTAAGTGCAACTAAAAGTGCAATAAACCCAGACTTTCTTCCATCCAGATTTGACCCAAGTTTTAATAAATGGAAAAATAAAGGATTAGTATATATTGGGCTGTTATCGGAAGGACAAATATTTAAATCTCATCAACAACTAACAAGAATTTAACTTACCTGCACAAGATCATTTAAAGTGTAAGTAAAACTGAGACACTACCTTCATAAAAATAAACAATAGGAAAAAAAAATTAGGGAACCCAAAAATGTGGAAATGTTTTACATTATTATTATTATTATTATTATAAAAGTAAAGAAGACAACTAAACAAAGGGGGATTAAATCAGATCATTATAAGCCAATTCAAGATGATTTAAATAGTTATAATTTTAGTATTAAAGATAGATGGGAAATGAAGATTGAATTATTAATTATAGAAAAAGGAGTGGGAAGATACTTGTAAAAGAGAACAAAAAAGAACAATTAGTTCTTTGTGGGAAGAATTTGAGTGGAAGGTTTTCTGTGTTTGTATCCAGATATACTTATTCCTCAGTTTTATGTTGGTGGGGCTGTGGCTTTCAAAAAGATTTCACACACGTATTTTGGACATGTCCAAAATAACAGAAATACTGGCCAGATATTCAGAAAGAGATTGAACAAATTTTGGACATAAAAGTAAATTTATGCCCAAAACCGACAGCCCCCAAAACATAAAATACTGGAAAGACAAACGTAAAGAGATGATTTTGATGGACAAGATTACAGCCAAATTACAATTTAGAATGAATATTTTATTTGTGTATGCTCATGATGTCATTGCTAAAATTGAGAGACAAAAATATATAGCATTTTCCCCAATATATTGGTTTCATTTAGTTTTGATTGGTTTTCCTTTTCATATGGTTTGTTTCTCATTTCTTTTTTGTGTAAAACAAATGAATAAAATGTTTTTTATTGGAGCTGCAAAACATATTTGAGCCTTAAAATGCCTACTTATTAAAGCTATTTGTTAAATGTATATTGTGTATAACATGATTTTCTACCTGCAAAAGAATTTTGTATAGTATAATCTTAATGAAGGTGACACAGCCTATTAAGTATAAATGAGCCTGTTAATATTACTAATACAGGTGTAAATAATTCAAATATTTTAACACATGTAATTCTGCAGTGTGGTATTTATAATTATTTAGTATTTCCATTTACTTTTTGATTGTAACTAATTATATTTTTGCTTCATGGAATCAGAATTTTAATAACTAATACATTTTACTAAATTTTTAATTCTTTTTATTGCCAAAACATGGAACAATTGTAAAGTGTCGTAAAATATATCTGTTAACAGAGCAGCTGTAAAGCTCTGCAGGCCACTTTGTGTCTTATCTGTGTTTGTGCAGATAGATCAGATTAAACGGAGCCTACTTTGATAATAATAATAATAAATAGCAGCCTAATAGCTTGAAATATTGTAAATAAAAACTAGGAAAGGATCAGTTCAATTTTAACTGAGGTTCAGCAGCAGATTAAACACACCAGGAGGACAGCAGCATAAAGAAAACCAACAAATTTCTAAATTTTCCTGGAATCCTGGAATAGCCAGAAATATTCTTTTTAATCACAGAAAATGACACTTAAAAAATGAGTACCCACTGTAACAGTAAATTGTGAAAAAAATAAATTTCTGTTATTTAATGCAATACTAAAAAAAAATTAAAAATATATATGCACCTCAATTTCTGTCATTTAAATGTTTATCATTTTCTTACTTCCTTTTGGTTTAGTATGTCAGGCCATGGATGATGTCTCTGTCAGTAAGAAAGATTTAAAACTGATGAAAATACAGATAAAAGTCCAACCATTTATACTACTCATCCCACTATGCCTAAGGTGATCAGATCCCAACAACAAACACTGTGTGGGACAGTGTGAGACACCTTGGCAATGTTAGGAGACAGTCTGAAATTTTCATATCTAACTTAAAAATAAAAATGTATGCAAATCATTATGCAAATTGTATTTAAGTGTCATAAAGATAAAATTTTTTGTTTTTCAATTAAACTCATGGATGGTATTGTGTCTCAGGGCTCTTTGGATCACTGAACTCAATCTCAGACACCTGTGATAATTAGTTTGCCAGGTGAGTCCAATTAAAGGAAAAACTACTGAAGAAGGACGTTCCACATTATTAAGCAGACCAACATTTTCAAGCAATATGGGAAAGAAAAAGGATCTCTCTGCTGCTGAAAAGTGTGAAATAGTTGAATGTCTTGGATAAGGTATGAAAACCTTGGATATTTCACAAAAACTTAAGCGTGATAATCGTACTGTTAAGAGATTTGTGGCTGATTCAGAGCACACACGGGTTCGTGCAGATAAAGGCACAATGAGGAAGGTTTCTGCCAGACAAATACATCGGATTAAGAGAGCAGCT
>VUQH01081586.1:0-22500 GCA_015106775.1 Etroplus canarensis | reverse complement strand
GACTGACTTAGATGAGTGTGTAACTGGTGAAAAGGGAGGAAAATGAACAGGGTGCCTTTGTGGTCAACTTCAATGCTTGTTAACATGAAAAAAGAGAGCACGAGAGAGGGAGAAATATAGCAAAAAGGGTGGATGAGGCGGGGTTTTGGTAAACTTAATTTTCCAGTCGTTTGAAGCTTCATTCTGAAGGGTTGAAGTTCCTCCTACGCAGGACTTCTTTCCTCCTCCTCAGATGACAACTGTTTAAATTGGGCCTCATGTTTTATCCACACAGAAATGCTTCACAGAGTTAAAATTAATGTGTTATTAATATAAACTCTGCCAACCCCAAATGAGCCTTGCTAACATCACTGAGGCAGAACACCTACTGCAGAAGCAATGCAATTCCTGGAAGTTTCCTGTCTGCTCAGTGCTCACCTTTATTTTGCTTGCTACACCATTTTTTCTTTAACCGTGAAGGATTTCTTCCTCAGGATGTAAACAGAAAGTTACGCTTTGGGCTACAATATGTTATTTTTACTCTGTTTTCTATACATTTTGCTAAATTTAATTTTAAAAATCAGTCCCTGTTTGCAATTGTGTCACCGATGTGCAGATGATTGTCTTTAATTACTTTAATTTTGAGGAAGATTTGCTATGACAGCGTAATTTTCACAATAGGCTTGCTGGACTCTTCATTAGGTACACCTGTTCATCTAAGACAGCATCAGAAGGAGGGGAAAGTTTATTGAAGTGACTATAAATGTGGCATGGTTGATAATGCCAGACCGACTGGTCAGAGTATTCCTCAAGCTGCTTACCTACTGAGATCTTCCCGTACAACTATTTCTTGGATTTACAGAGAATGAGAAAAAAAATATCCATTAAGTGACAGTTTTCTAGGAGAAGATGCCATGTTTATGCCAGAGGTCAGACGAGAATGGCCAGATGGCTTCAAGTTGATAGGAAGGTAACAATAACTCACACAACTAGACATTACAACTAAGGTATGCAGAGGATCAGCTCTGAACGCACAACACGTCAAACCTTGAAGCAGATGGGCTTACAGCGACAGAAGACCACACCGGGTGCCACTCATCAGCCAAAAACAGGAAACTGGGGCTACAGTTCAGACAGGCTCACCAAAATTAGGTAACAGAAGACCGGAAAAGCGTTGTCTGGTCTGATGAATCTCAATTTCTGCTGCCCCATATGGATGGTAGGGTCAAAATTTGACATTAACAACACGAAAACATGGATCAGTCCTGCTTTGTATCATTGTTCCAGGCTGATGCTGATGGTTTGATGGTGTGTAAGATATTTTCTTGGCACACTTTGGGCCTCCGAGTACCAGCTGAGCATGGTTTAAACACCACAGCCTATGTGAGTATTGTTGCTGACCATGATCACAGTGTACGCATCTTCTGATGACTGCTTCCAGCAGGATTATGCACCACGTCACATAGCTTAAATCATCTCCAAACGGTTTCTTGAACATGACAGTGTACTCAAAAGGCCTCCACATTCACCAGATCTCAATGCAATAGAGCACCTTTGTGATGTGGCGGAATAGGAGCTTCTGATCATGGATGCGCAGCTGACAAATCTGCAGCAACTATTCCTGTATCAATATGGACCAAGATCTCTGTTGTATAGATTTAGCAAGGTGCTGGAAACAAAATAGTTCTGAATGCAAAAGGGGGTCCAACCCAGTACTGCCAAGATGTAACTAATAAAGGGGTCAGTGTAGTTCTGCATTTATAATGATTCTCATTATTTCTGTGATTTCAGAGTGGCTCTGTCAACATTTTTGGTTGATAGTTGTATCCCTAAAATGCATAGGTCATGTTAAATCTATTTAAACTTCCTGTAGTTTTCTAAATTCCTTTCCCTTTTACAGGTCAAGCTTAGTGTCAGAATCTAACTGAGAACATACTTTAATTTGCTAAGAAACTTTTTTGCAAGAGTATCTATGATGTTCATATGAAACCACATTTATCTTATACCGGCCTTTGTGCAGTTCCTCGGTCCATCTATTGTCAGATACAAGTAAATTTACCTCTCTTCTACCCCCTTTTTGGCCAACTTTCTTTTCATTGGCTGTCCCTTACAAACAGAAGGTTTGGGCAGCAGGTGGGTGGGGCTTCTGTGGTTACAGCTGTGTGCCTGAGATGACCATATTAGGGATATCTGCTCATTAACATCCTTCAGACCCAAGAGTACAAAAAAACAAACGGTCTGAAAAAAAGTGTTTGGTGCAGTCTGAAGTCTGAGCTTTAGGTTTACAGGGATTACTTGTACATCCACTAACTTCATTGTTTGAAACTTTGGCCTTGTTTGATATTTAATGTGAGCATCCAGCATTTCAACAGTATATATGTATAACACAGAAAATATGAAAAGTTTCCTTTTAAGTTATAAATCGAACAGCACTTGTCAACATTAAAAAATCTACAAAAAAGGTGGCCTATAAATCAGTTCCCTTACTCACAGAGAAGTGAATGAAAGGTCAACAGTTTGAATTGTCCATTCCCGTCCTCCAGTTCCACCTGTGAGGTGCCTCTGAGCAAGGTTTAACCCTCAAGTGCTCCACAGGGGCTGCCTGGTGGGCAACTGCAGTTTTATCAGGCAGCCCGAGGTGTGAGTGTGTAACTGTGAGAATGTGAAAAAAGGGAGCGCTGCTGTCTTTTTCTAAAACAGTGAAGAATTTGAAGGACTAGTAGCTGACTTAAAGGTTACACAGGTAGTCTGATGACAAGATCATAAGATATGTATTCCCATAGATTTAATTAACCCAAATATTTGTGGCTCCCACACTAATATATTTAAGAGTTTAACACTCCCAGAGGAGTCACTTTAATTAGATAAGTAAACAAATTTACTGGTAAGATCTGTTGAGTGCAGCTCAGCACGCAATGATACATTTGGCTGTTTATTTGTTTATCTTATTACATTCAGCTGCCATAAAGTTAAGCCTGTCTACTTAATTTATGCACAATTTTTCATACAGACCCCAATTCCAAAAAACAGTGCTGCTGTGAATAAAAACGGGATACAGAGATTAGCAAATCCTTTTCAACCTATGTTCCATTGAATACAACACATAAACAAGATATTTAATGTTCGGGCTGATAAACTTTGTTTCTAGAAACATACACGCTTTCTTAATTTGATGCCTGCACTGCGTTCCAAAGGAGTGCCGGCAGGAGTATTTTAACTACTGTTACACTACTTTTCTTCTAACACTTAGTGTCACGGAACTAAAGGCTGAACTGAAGTTTTCAAGGTGGAATTCTATCCCATTCTTACGTTGTTGTATTTTTACCTTCATTACACACTATGCATTTTCAATGGGAGACAGATCTTTACTGCATGCAGAGCCACCTTCACTTTTACTGCAAAGTCATGCTGTTGTGACTTGTGCTGAATGTGGCCAGGCACTGTCTTGCTGAAATAAGCAGAAGTCTCCCTCAAAAAGACGTTGTCTAGATGGAAGCAGATGTTCCTCCAAAACCTGTATGAACCTCTCAGCATTAATGGTGAATTCACAAATCTGCAAGTTAACCATACCACGGGCGCTAATAGATCTCCATACCATCACATATTCTGGCTTTTGAACTTTGGATTGATAACAATCTGCATGGTCCTTTTCCCCTTTAGCTCGGAGGACTCGAAGGCCATTATTTCCAAAAACAGTTGTAAGTGTGGATCTGATTACTGTGCATTTTTCCACTTAAGTTCAGTGCATCACAGATGAGCTCAGGTCCAGAGAAGCAAGTGATGTTTCTGGATGTTGTTGATACATGGCTTTCGTTTTGGCAAGGCAGAGCTTAAAGCTTAAAACTGTAGATGCAGAGACATAGTGGGTTAACTGATAATGTGTTTGTGAAGCATTCTTGAGCCCACATTGTAACATTTATCACAGAATGATGTTGGTTTAAATGCAGTGCCACCTGAGTGATTGAAGGTCACATGTATTCATTGCTGGTTTTCAGCCTTGCCCCTTACATGCAGAAATGTTTCCAGATTCTCTGAATAATTTGATAACATTACGTACTGTACATGGTGAAATCTCTAATTTCCTTGCGAATGCACATTGAGAAACGTTCATAAACTGTTGGACTATTTACCCATATAGCTTTCACAAAGTGGAGAACCTTGCATCATTGTTGGTAGCAAATGAGTCAGCCTTTTAGGAATGCTCTCCTCATACCCAATCATGGTACTGTTACCTGTTACCAATTAACCATTTTAATTTAACTGGAACATTTCTGGCTTTTTCTTTCTTTCTTTGTTTGCACAGTCCTCATTTTTCCCCAGTCTGTTTTTGCCCCAGTCCCAACTTTTTTGGAATATGTCACAGAGTTTAAATTTAAAATGTGTATATATTTATAGAGAAAAATATAATTCAAGTTTATCAGTTTGAACATTAAATATCTTGTTTGTTGTGATCAATTCAATATAGGTTGAAAGGTATTTGCAAATCTGTTTAATTCAAATTTTATATAGTATCCCAACTTTTTAGAACCGGAGTTTGTATTTAGACAACGGAAAACCTGGAAATGCTGCAAACTCAGGGAAAGAAAAAAGAAGCAGATTTAATTTATTAATTTAATTAATTAATTAAATCATGATTAACATTAAACACCAGATCTGCTTGTTATTGTTCCATTACTCTGGTTTAATGGGGAATAAACTTGCTTTGGAAGGCTTCACCAACTGTGGAAGCAAATAAATACTTTTTACATGATGTTGACCAGAAAGATTTGAAAGAGCAAGTTTTGTTATGGACAGAGTCTCTGATATACTTTGCTATACTGTAAAGAAAAGCATTGTTACTTCATGCCCTCTGTCTGTTTTCCCTTTCTGTTCATAATTTCTTTGTTATTGTTCAGAGTTAATGAAAAATGTAAATGTTAAAGGGATTTGGGGGTCACAGACGCACTTTAACAACTCATTACACATTTAGCCATTAATGTCATCAATATGCAAATATGTATAGTCATGCATACTATAACATCACATTTGTTAAAATAAAATAAATGAATAACTATCAATGCATAAACTATTACAATTTTGGGCTGAGGAGTAAATATACTAACAGGTATCGTTTTACTCACTTATACATGAACTCACTCCACACAGACACACGCACACACACACATATATATACGAAAAAGAAAAGAAAAGTCAGTAATCTCAGTGCCTATGTGTCTGTGGCCAGCAGTCGATAAAGCAATTTGCACTCGGGTTTCATCACAGCAAGTCAGCTCAGACATGTTGTTTTGCTGCATATCCATGTTTTCACGTCTCCCAACAAGCCGTAAATGACAGCTCCACTAAACACCACAGTGGTCATCCCTTCAAAAATCAAATCAGCTGCAGTACATAGATTGTTAGACCAGGAGTTATTAGTGTTATATACACAACAGTGTCCTCCATTTATACTATCTTTAGATCATCTCAAACATATGGCAGATCACTGGTACATCTTTTTATCAACTAGCTGCTAGTCCAAAAACAGCATCAACAATGCTACTGATGACATTCTAACAGAGGCACAGAGCACATGTGCATGTCAGTCTCATTCACGGTCTCATTTTCAGTGTAATAGTTTGTGTACAGAGTAAAAGATCATTGCAGAGAAATGTTCAACCAAGTTTCTATGTGTGCAATTCATTATCCCGATGTATGCTAAAATGAAGAGCTCTTTAGGTTCCTGATTGAAGTCCAAAATCATTATGGATTTTAAATGACCAAAAAAATGCACATTGCACCATTTCTATTATTATTATTACTATTAGTAGCAGTAGTAGTGCTTTTTGAATTTGCTTATATACTTTATTAATAAAATATATATATATGCCCAACACCCAGTTGTTCTCTATTAATTCAAGGGCAGAAGCAATATTGTTTTGTATTCTAGAAAGTTGTTTTAAAAGATGTCGTAGCTATTTGTCAGACTTTGGAGCCAGAAGCGATGCCATTTGCACAAGAGGGTGGCGCTAACAAGCTTGGTTACCAAGTTGCGTCAATAAACTTTGGGGATGGGTCAGTCAGGTGGGAGGAAAAACACATCAATAAGATGATCTCTCGGGTTTTAAATAAAGCCCCAGTAATTTTTTCATCTAATTTTACCTTAATGTACATGTAAGTAAATATATAGTCTGTAATATAAACCAGTGATTTACACAGACTGGATTGTCATCTTACTTATCTCATATTTTCACTGGCCTTTGCTGGCCCAAAGAATCATTACCCAAGAAAATGAATCCTTCGAGTATGGAATATTTTTGATTACACAGCAACTGCTTTAAGAAAAGTGATCGAGTTTGTCCATTTAAAAATTAAAGACCCAAACTTATTTTAAATTTGTGTAAAAAAGAAAGGAAAAAAATAGAAAAAGGAGAGCTGAGAAAGAAACAAGAAGCAGAGACTTAGTTCATCCGGAACCAGATCACTTGGTAAAGAACTTTATTTTCCCCACTATCCAGGGTAGTACAGCTGGTACTGTTTTAATGTGTGTGTGTGTGTGTGTGTGTGTGTGTGTGTGTGTGTGTGTAGGTGTGTGTGTGTGTGTGTGTGTGTGTGTATAATACCCAGTGTTAAACCAACAGTAAGCCCTTCTTCCTTGCTGGTATACCTCTGTTGGCAGCTTGGCCTCAGTGGACCTCACCCCACCAAAACCCTGCCTGGGGATAATCCCAGTGCGCACACACACACACACACACACACTCACACTTTCTCCTGCACACCTGCACACACACACACACACACACACACACACACACACACGCGCGCTGTCCCACTGTCTGTCAGCTTACTTTAAAGCCCATTCATTTTCCCTTCTGCCTCATCTTTCACACATGCTGCACAGACATACATATGCACAGATATACACAACAAACACATGTATGAAGATGCACACAAAGCACACAAAGGAGCACACCCATTACCCTTAGTGTATATAACACTGACGACAGTGTTAATGTTCTGTGTGTGACACCAGCCCACACTGTCATTCACCACCTCACCGTGGTGGGCTTTTTTACATTATTGTGTGTGTGTGTGTGTGTGTGTGTATGTATGTGTGTGTGTAGTCACCCTACTTGTGGCCTTCTGTTGACATATATGCCCTGTCCTCTATGACCTGTAGCATGCAGCTTTTACAGAGCTTGCGTTTGTGCATAATGCTGGACATAAAGGAAGCACAGCTGCTTGCTTTATTATTTTTATACACTTTTGCATGTGACAGTGACTATACCTACAAAGAAAACCCAAATGAAAAACACATCAAGGGAGGCTGGCTGGGGGTCCTCCCTTGGGAAATTTTGAACATCAGACACTTAATTTTCTGCATTCTACTGAAAATGTATTCACCGATTTGTACCTTTTCTGTGAAAATGTCTTTGTTTATGACAAGGAAAGCATAAAAAAGAAGCAGAATGCAGTGAGGATCTGGTGCCAGTTTCAAATATTTATTTTACTCTAGATAAAATGTTCTCAATTATCCCCGCTGAGTCAACAACACACCTTTGGGGTAAGTAACCTGGAATCAGGAAGAAGACATTCTTTCAACTGATTTATCAAAATCTGGATTTTGTTTGCTCAGGTGTGTTTCAGAAAGATTACTGCTTTAAAGGCTGCACACTTTAAAAACATGTCAGAGTGAACTCTGCAGCTGCATTGTGGGTACCAGTTCATGAAGAGAACCTGTGAGGTGACTGTTTCTCAAATTAGAAACCAAATCAATAAGATAACACGTTTGAAATGGCTGATTTATTACAGGGAGTGAAAAACAGTTTAGAGTCTAGGACCATTGCTCTCCTCAAAGATGTAGTTAGGTCCATAAGTATTTGGACAGTGACATAATAAAAAATATTGCCTCTGTACACTGACAGAGTAGATTTTCAATCAGTCGAGATGTGATTGAGGTGCAGATGTTCAGCTTTAAGTCAAGGAGTTTGATAAATGAATTACATTAATTTTAAGGAATTTACGTATGTAGTTTACATATTTGCTTTACAAGCAAAAGGTCCCTGGTTTGATTTCAGGTGGGGACACAAGCCCCTCTCATCATGGAGGGTTGCATCAGGAACGGTATCCAGCATAAAACCTTTGCCAAATTACTGATGTGGATTAATCCGCTGTGCCGACCCCTTGGGGAGACGACAAGGGAGCAGCCAAAGGTGCATCTACTAAAAAACAGATAATTTTAAATGTAAGGATTGCTTTTAATCTTTTTTCTGTGCAAATCTAGAACCCATGGACATCACCAAATGCTGCGTTTCCTCCCCTGCCAAGTCTTTATTGCAGCTGCTTTCAGTCACTGTTTGTTTGCGGGTCTCTCTGCAATCCAGTATCATGACAAAATGCGTAATAGAGCCATTGGTCCACTAGGAGACATCTTGCACGTGTTGTGTTTTTCCTGTTCTGAAAACACGCATACCAAAGTTGCAGTACCAACAAAGGGTGATAATTTACTCAAAGTCAACCTTAGGTTGCTTTTGCAATATGCATTGGCTCATTAGCAGTTTGCACTGAAGTGCCATCTGATCAGTTTTCACCTTTTGGCTGCATTTGGCAGCGTGTATAGCCCTGTGCACTTCACCATTCATCCTGTTGCTTCTATCAGTAGTGACATCATCAATAAACACTAGTGACTTGGTTCCACTGGCAGCCATGCTTCACATCATGAGATGCTCCTTTATTTCTCCCTTTTTTTTCTATCATTTTGCTATAAGTTTGTCTTGATTTCATCTGTCCAAAGGATTATTTTCCAGATCTTGATAGACTCTTTAAGAGCCTTTCTGGAAAAGCCTAATCTGTCACGAGTGTAAGCAATGGTTTGCACCTTGTTGTCGAACCTCTGTATTTAAATTTATGAAGGGATCTCTTGATAGTAGACTTTGAAACTGATACGTGTGTCTCCTGGAGAGTTTTCCTGACTTGGCTAGATGCTATTAAGGGTTTCACTTGGTTCTGCCACGATCCACTTTAGTTGTCTTCTGTAGTCTTCCAGGCCTTTTGGTGCTGCTGAGCTGCCCAGTGGATTCCTCTTTTTAAGAATGTTCCAGATTGTTGTTTGGCCAGTCCTAAAGTTTTTGCTCTCTCTCTCTGATTTTATTAATTTGGTTTTTCAGCCTAATGTGGTTTCCTTCTCTTACATCAATATCTCTTATGACCTGACCTTGAGAGTTCCACTGAACAGGTGTCAAATGCAAGATCAACACTTGGAACCAACTCCTGAACTTTTATCTGCTTAATTTGTCCTGGAATGATGAGGGAGCAAACCTCATTAGACCATAAAACTGCATTTCAGTCAGCTTGCATACTGGGCCAATAGGTCTGTCGACAATGCAGTCCACATGAGACTGCATTGACTATATGGGGACGTACGCAAGGACCCTGTTTGTTGACTTCAGCTTGGCATTCAACACTGTCATTCCAGAACTGCTCCACTGCAAGCTCTCCCAACTCACTGTGCCTGCCTCCACCTGTCAGTGAATCACCAACTTCCTGACAGGCAGGAAGCAGCAGGTCAGGCTGGGGAAACTCACATCTGGCAGCCTGACAATCAGCGCTGGTGTCCCCCAGGGATACGTGCTCTCCCCACTGCTTTTCTCTATCAGGGTTTCCATGAGAGCACAGAGGCGTGGACCCAAAATGCAGACTCCAGAGGCAGACAGATTAACTAAAACGGCTTTATTCAACCAGTTCACCAAAAGTAACACAGTCTAAAGCATAAATCCAGGCAGGGTGAACACAGGAACAAAACTCTCTCACAGACAGGGAATACCATCTACAACATGACACTGAACTGAACAGGAGCAGAGTATAAATAGACACAGACTAACGAGCAAACAAGAAAAAGGAGGGAGAGGCGCACAGGTGGGGCAACAATCAAGGTCAGGCAGTAACTACATAACTAACATGACAGGAACACACATAGCAAGACACAGACCTAATACAGACATAAACAAAGGAAGCAATATAGATCATAACTACCAGGAACTCAAAGGGAACTCAAAAAACATGCAAAATCATACGACAAAACTGAAAACCATGACATTCTCCCTGAACACCAATGACTGCACCTCCAGGAGTCCCCCTGTTAAACTCCTCAAGTTTGCAGATGACACAACACTCATCGGCCTCATCCGAAATGGTGATGAGTCTGCATGACTGGTCCTCTGGTGCAGCCACAACGACCTGGAGCTGAACACTCTCAAGACAGTGGACTTCAGGAAGAGCCCCCCACCACTCCCCCCGACCCTACTGGACATCTGTGGAGACATTCAAGTTCCTGAGAACGACAATCTCCCAGGATCTGAAGTGGGCCACCAACATCAACTGCATCATTAAAAAGGCCCAGCAGAAGTTGTTCTTCTTGCGCCAGCTGAGGAAATACAACCTGCCCCAAGAACTGTTGGTGCAGTTCCACAGAGCAGTCACTGAATCTGTCCTGACCAAATCCATGATGGTCTGGTTCACCTCTGTCACCTTCTACAACAAGATCAGACTGCAACGAATCATTAGCTCGGCAGAAAAGATCATAGGAAGATACTTACCTACCCTTCAGGACTTATTCACTTCCAGAGCCAGGAAGAGGGTAGAGAAAATCATTGCTGACCCCTCACATCCTGACCACCAAATATTTGAACTCCTTCCCCTCTGGCAGGCGTTTCAGTTCTTTAAGTCCCAAGACCACCAGACACGCAGTAATGCTCCTCAATGTTTAAACCTGTGCAACAATTAATCAGTAACTGTGCAATAATTAACCGTGCAATAACAAGTTTATTTTTGCAACAACAAATTTATTTATATAGCTGTACTTGCCATTCCTACCGTTATATCTGGTAATATTTTTTATATTTGTGTGTGTGTCTCGCTGTTGTGTCTTTGTGTACAACGAGAGATCTGACACCTAAAAAATTCCTTGGGTGAGCAAGCATACTTGGCCAATAAACTTGATTCTGATTCTGATTAACACAAATCCTGCTTTGTAGTATGAGAATCAGGGCAGCCACTGCCACCTCTGGACAAAGCCCTACAAAGAACACAACACAAATGTGAAACACTTTCATCTGAGTTTGTAATAAAAAGCTGTAACTTATTAATGTTATGGTATATGGCAAGGTTTTACTGGAACCTGTGATTTAATTTAAAATAAACTACCTCTCAATTTGTTAGACATAAGAGAGGTAAATACTGAATTTTCTTAATTACATCATTTAAAAACAGG
Source organism: Etroplus canarensis (assembly GCA_015106775.1). Taxonomy (NCBI): domain Eukaryota; kingdom Metazoa; phylum Chordata; class Actinopteri; order Cichliformes; family Cichlidae; genus Etroplus; species Etroplus canarensis. The sequence goes on along the minus strand of VUQH01081586.1, from coordinate 11,276 downwards.
ATTATGTCATGAATGCACCATAAACAACAGGTCTGCTGATGAATAGCATTAAAAACCTAAGCACTTGATTTAACCAGTTCAGTGAAATATATATTCTGATTACTCTATTATTTAAATTAGGTTAGCGATAGTTGAACAGTAATTATCTAAGTACATATCTTCAAGTAAATACTGGCAAAAGTGTATATTCAATGATATTTAAAACATAAAACAAAGAATAAATGTGGAGACTTTTGTACAGTTACACAACGAGCGCTTTTAAATCTATGTTATATTTTATCCCAAAGTTTTACATCAAACTGAAACTGCGCTGTGGGGTTGGGGTGGGGGGTTGTTAACGAAACAAAACAAATTTAAAAAGAGTACGTCTTGTGCGACTTCGGGAAATGTAGTCTTCAAGCCGTTAACGCAAAAGGACGAAAATACTTGAAAAGACTACAAGTACCTGCATGAGCCGGTCTTCTCGCGCATCCTCAGTACTGACTGAATGCAAAGTAATAAGGAGGTAAGCTTATACGGATCGTTGTTGTCAGTGTTCGAGATTAATGCGGTAAAATCAGCCGTCATCTGATTTAATACGACTTTTTTGTTACGTTATTTTATTCCTTTTGCTGTAGAATATATTCGGTAACGTAAACGTTGTGAGATTTGTCAGCGGGAAACAACAAGAGACGAAAAAAAATCCGTATTTGTCTGGAGCCCGGAAAGGCTTCTGCTGCTCGACTTAGCTAACGCTAGCTAGCATAAGCGGTACGGACCGGGGCCCAGCCCGGCGGCTTTCTCAGATCACGAGGAATTTGAAGTTTCCTGGCTTTAATTGTGTAATTTAATCAAGGGAGATGGCTTGCGGGGCGACTCTGAAAAGGAGTCTGGACTTTGATCCGTTAATGAGCCCGGCTTCGCCTAAAAGGAGGAGGTGCGCCCCGGTCATGTCTCCCGTGGCTTCACCGCAGAAATATCTGCGTATGGAGCCCTCGCCTTTCGGGGAAGTGTCATCCAGACTCACCACGGGTAGGAAATTAACTCCACATTTCATATTTCAGCAGTATTTGAACTGTTCTTTTTCTTCTAGCCCCCAAACAAACGCTAATTGCTGCTCTAAACAGAATTGTGTGAAGTTAATCAAGTGTTGTTGTTTAGTGGAGCTACTGGATAAATGTATGTTGTAATAAATTTGGCATACATTAAGCTTTTATGCTTTGAATAATGATGTATTGATCTTAAAGTCTGGAGTCCGAGATAAAATGTAGGAACAACTAAAGTCTCCTATTAATGGTCAGCTGATTAATGTTGTATTTGAATATCTGAAGTCACGATATGCATCAAAATGCCACCAAAGCCTCATGTAATAAGCACATTTGAATACTGCTGTGGTTCTGTTTTTATACATGAGGAGCACCTCTGTGTGAAAACCTCAGTAAATGCAGCTTTTTTCTGTCTATTCCAGAGCAAATTCTACACAACATTAAACAGGAGTACAAGCGGCTGCAGAAACGGCGACACTTGGACAGTGCTTTCCAAATAGAAGGCTGCTGTCCTCTGGATCTGCAGAACATTCCCAGTGGGTCTGCCTTACCAGGTAACTACACATGGCTCGTTTTGAGCTTAGAGTTTAAAGGGTAATATATATTGCTGTCACCAAATAGACACTTAAAAGTTATGTGTTTGTGGTGGGTTTTAACCCTAGTTTTCATACTAAATCTCCACTTTTTTCCACTATTTTTAAATTTGCCTTCTTGTTGGGCATATTCTGGCTCGGAGGAGCATCTCAAGCAACCCTGGGAAATCCCGCTGTATGAGGCAACTCCAACAAAAAAAAAAGAGCAGATGAAATTCCTTCCTTATCCTTTCACTTTCTGTTTATTATGAAGGTTTTTTTTCCTCCCAGATGGAGAGCCCCTTGGAGTTTTACACTAATTTACTTAATGCCGAGTTGGCAGAAAAATGTCAAACTTATTATCTAGTAGATCAAAATTTTCTATACTAATACTCAAATACACAGTCAGCAGTGCTGTTAAGTCCGAAAATGAGTTGCAGTGGCACGTAATCCATGTTTTAGGGGTTTCTATGAGGATATGAAGTCGAGGGGGGGGGTGTCAGCTGGAGGGACAATTTTTTAATTTAATGACAACTTCACTAAAGGGTTGTTCGAGGCTTGCAACAGTGATACGTAATGTCTTGTTTTGCTAATATCATGCACTACCAGTCCAAAGTTTGGACACGCATGGCCATAGTGGAGTATGGCCAAGCGTATCCAAACTTTTGACTGGTAGTGTAAGGCTGGAAAAGTAAGTGGTGTTACAAAAGAAACAGCTTCAGGAACATGTTGAAACTAATTAGGTCAAGTGGTCAACTGGCAATAGGCCATAATGTAATCAGGTATAAAATAAAGCACCTTAGAGAGACAGTCTCTCAGAAGTAAAGATGGGCACAGGTTCAGCAATCTGCCAGAAACGGCAATTTTAGAAATATGTTCCTCAGTGTAAAAATGGAAAGACATTGAATTTTCCATCATTTCCAGTACATGATATCATCAAAAGAATCAGAGGATCTGGAGATATATCTGTGCGCAAGGGACACAGCCAAAAACCAATAGTGGATGCTTGTGATCTTTGAGCCTTCAGGGAGGCACTGCATTGCAAACAGGCATAATTCTGTCATGAAAATCACTGCATGGGCTCAGGAATGCTTTCAGAAATGGAGGTCTGTGAACACATTTTGCTGTGTCATCCACAAATACACACTACCAGACATGCTTGGCCATACTCCACTATGGCCAAGTGTGTCCAAACTTTTGACTGGTTGTGTAAATGGCCTTTTATTCCACAAAAATAAACATTTGATATTGAAACCCAATAGCAAAAAATGAAACTTGCTCAGTAACAGGATAACAACAAAAAATGTAACTCTAAAATTAATTGTATGATGTGGAAAAACATCATGCTGCATATATAAAATATTGTGATACACACCAATGAGATTTTGGTTTTCCACCGAGGGAATATGATCAGGATTGTGGCTAAATTAGAATTTTAACCAGTATTTTTATGTTTAATTTACTCAAGCTCAAACACATTTTTGTTTGTCAGTTGGCCAGAAATGAAAGGAAAATGCAGATGCTTCTTTTAAGTAAGGTAACACAGACTTTACTATATGTGGCTCGGTCATGCTTGTATGTGTAATCACATTAGACAGTATAAAAGATGGATATAGCTACAGTGTTGTCAACCATTTGTTTTTTAAGGTTACATTACCATCCAAAGTTCCATCTTGGTGTTTTTTTTTAAATTTGATGTGATAAGCAAGGGGTGAATTAAAAAGCTTAGAGAAAACAGGTTTAAAGCAGTTCCACATTAGCTTCACTTTTCGGACCTGGAAGCTACATCCCTTTTTTTTTTATACTGCACGTGGTAGTCACACTCTCAAAGGGCACTTTTGAGCAAAGGAAAAATATCCCTGGTCAGAAAATAAAAACGAGGATTAAGTGTCTTGAGAAGTGAGCACCTGCTGCCAGAATAGCTTTCATTGATTCACTAAATTCCTTTACCTACAGGAGGGATGGATCACGATCCTTTAAAAAGATATCACTTAGTTGGTGTTTTGATGACAGGTAAACAAATGAGGTCAGGCAGGAGTCTGCATGGACTATGATGTTTGCAGAGGACATTGTGATCTGTGGCAAGATTAGGGAGCAGATGGAAGAGAGGTGGAGGTATGCACTGGAAAGAAAAAGAATGAAAGTCAGTAGAAACAAAGCAGAATACATGTGTGAATAAGAGCGAGGCAGGTGGAATGGTGAAGATGGAAGGAGTAGGGGTGCTGATTGTGGCCAAGGTTAGTAGCGCTGCCCCAATAGCCTTATTTTCTTGCAGGTTAGTGTCCACACAGCCATGCAGAGTGCAGTCACGCATTGTTTCAGGTGTGGGCTTATGTCAGTTTACTCTGATGCTGGCAATGTTGAAACTGGTCATTTTCTAAAGCGAAGGACTGCAGAACCACTTAGCAGGGTTGTCATCTACCTTCCTCCTCACGTGTTTATTACTTCCCGTCAGAGTGGGGGTAGCGTCATAACATCTCAGAACCAACAGGTAGCTGTTGTTGCACATTAAACATAAATTATTTTTGTGTTGTTATGCCAATTACCATTTCTGGTGCTGGCTTGCAAAAGTATAGCTTTGTTCATGCTTGTGCATTAAGTTGGTACGTTATAGCTGGTTACCCTTGTGAAACCGTATGCCGTAACCTGAAGGGCACCTTTAAAGAAGTGTAACTACATGTCGCGTTGACGCAGGCTGGGACTGTTAATTGGCCAGTTTGGTACTGTTGTTTTCCTTCTACATAGAGCTGGGTGATATGGGAAAAATTCATATCATGATCATATTTATCATATCGCTATATCTCTGTATAAATCAAATCATTTCTGTCAAGCTTAAAATTTCCTTTTTACTCCTAAGTGAGATGTGAAGATATAAGGTAAATTTTGGCTTGAATATCATTTATTTTCTGTCAGAAGTTGAACATGATACATGTACTGTAGAACATTATACAACTGTGTTTCAAATAAATAAAATGGGTATGCTAAGCTAAAATCTTAATTCTAAGCAGTCAGAAGCTTTCAAGATTTACAGGAGAACATTAAAGCTGTTGGTCAACTCAAACTAGAATAAAATCTTAATTCTAAAATTCTGAATTCTAAAATTAAAATTTTACAGCTTTTAAGTTTTACAGGAGAATACAAAGTAAATTATTTGGACAGTTCCAAGTACATAAAGTAGGTGTTAATATAAAATAAAATTGCAAATAATCTGCCTCTGTACTGTATCCTTTTGTTTTTTGGTCATTCACAACCATTTGAATCTATACAAAATTACAAAGAAACAGACAAAAACTTTCTGTTTCTGTTCTCAGTACAAATTCAGTCCTCAGGATCAAAGAGCTTCTGTCAGTCCTAAAGTCATGACTTCACCTGTTTGGTCTTCAGGAGAGTGTGCAATTTAAAGACATTGCCTGTGCGACTGTCTTTCTGCACTTTGTGTATAGCTGAGTCCTCTGAGATAACTTCGTATGAGGGTTCATTACTTTAATCAGCTGCTTAAATCAATTTTTTTAACAAAAGAAGACAGGCAGGAGTCTGCATTGACTATGATGTTTGCAGATGACATTGTGATCTGTGGCAAGAGTAGGGAGCAGATGGAAGAGAGGTGGAGGTATGACCTGGAAAGAAAAAGAATGAAAGTCAGTAGAAACAAGGCAGAATACATGTATGAATGAGAGTGAGGTGGGGGGAATGGTCAAGATAGGAGTAGGGGTGGTAAAGATGAATGACTTTAAATACCTGGGGTCAACCATCGAAAGCAATGGACAGTGCACAAGAGATGTGAAGAGGAGAGTGCAGGCAGGGTGAAGTGGGTGGAGATGAGTGAGATTATCTGGTGGAGTGACTCCTACAGGGGACCGAAGGAAGAATTGCTGTTTTGTTGATGTTGGTCCACTTCAGACCACAAATCAAGATATGGTGACAGTGAAGGCCATATTCACATTATGTTCACATGCATTAGACCAGTCAGGGAGCCAAAAATTCCCCTATGATATAGCAGATGCACATAATTTCTTCTGTCTGAGAGGGCAGTAGTTCATCTTATTCCTTTCATTTGTCACCTGTCTGGAAATAATCTTGCAAGAAGTTTAATTGCATCATATTTTATTTTTAAACCCAAGATGTGACCTTTCAAGCAAACCTGCTCTTTAGTCTGAAGAGCAGATGTGCGCATAACATCACAGCGTTCATGGTGTGAAAATGGGCAGAGCTGGAGCCCCACAGTATGTGAGCTGGGGTTTTTTTTGCATTTGTCATTGTTTTTGGTCTCACCTGACTCTATTGGTGAGGTTTTTTTTAAGACATAGGGGATCTGATGTTACTTCTCATAATTGATCAGTGACCAAAAAAACATTGTCAGACATTTTAAACTGTAAAATATCAGTGTAAGGCTGAAGCCTTGCTCCATATTGTCTGTTTTGAGTGTTTGTAGTGCAGCTTGAGGATGTCCACGCTGTAAAAAGCACAGTGTAAAATAAGACAGTTCATTCATTGCACATTACATTCGTGTTATTTTACTTTTTAGTTGTTTTAAGACACAGGCCCCTTCACCATGAAGGGCATCCAGTGTAAAACCTCTGCAAAACTACCAATGCGACTGTCTTTCTGCACTTCGTGTATAGCTACTTTTATTATGGCTCTCATAAGGCCAATAATAAGTTAATGCATCAGTGGAGAAATAAGCCAAAAATCACCTTGATTTAATGAGCTATCGCTCTCACTTTGATTATTGCCATCTGCACAACTCTACGCTCAGCTGAGCGAACATCCACACACTGATAAGAGTATGTGAGGGCAGGACTGATAAAGCACCTTTCTCTATCACCATGGTCATATTGTTTTGATGTGGTCTTAAAATTTGCAAGCATAGTAAATCGCAGCTCCTTAATCAAAAGTATTTTATTAGAGTAAAAAAATAAAGCAGCCAGCTGGACTAAAATGAGTGCTCAGCTGTTTGGCCATCAGCAAGAAAAGCTGTGTTTAATACATGCTGCAACATGAGACTGACAGTCCTACTTTTGCTTTGTTTAAGCAGGGGTGGGCACTGTTTTTCTTCTAGAGGTTATTAACAGAACAGTTCGCCAGTTGCATTGGAATAGAGTTAAATATCAGTACAGACTCGCTGCGGTATTTTTGTGGGGGCATGCAGGCAAGTGCTGTTTTCCTTTCCTTGTAGGATGCTGCAGGCTGACTCTTTGGGCTGTGTTTAGCCCATGTTTGGTTTTTGATCTCTTTATTTATTGTTCAATGCTGACTCTCTCAACAGGTACATCCTCAGGTGCCTCATCTCCCTCCAGGAAAGAACAGCCTTTGTTTTCCCTCAAACAGGTTGGGATGATCTGTGAAAGACTACTGAATGAGCGAGAGGACAAAATCCGTGAGGAGTATGATGAAATACTGACGACAAAGCTAGCAGGTATTTTTGTAAATATTTCTGGCTATTTTGCAATTAATCTACAGAACTTTTAATAAACCTGTTTTTGTTCCAACAGAGCAATACGATGCATTCGTCAAGTTCACCCATGACCAGTTGATGCGAAGGTTTGGAGAGCAGCCTGCTAGCTGTAAGTTTATTTATTATTGTTAAAAAAAAAAAACTTCTAGGCCATTAGTAGTGCCTATGAAATCTTCAGGTTACAGTTGAAAGCAAGTATTTAATAACTAACTGTAAAATGAAAAGGTACTTGTATGATTTCTGAAAGCCGTTTTGTACCTTTATGCTGGATCAGCAGAGACAACAGCTCAGTGCATGTTTAAATTTTCACAGCAGACTGTCAAAGTTGTATAGCTGAACTTTACTAATAAAAGTAGTTCTTAATGAAAGTAAAATGATGTGACGGTTTAAAAAGACAGTGTTTCCTGCAGTATGCTGTAAGAGTGCAGTCTATTCAGCACTCTGTCATGTTTGCCCTAGTGTGTCTTGCAAGTCTGTGTCAGGCCAGTATGAATGAAAGCCTGATTCTAAGCAAAGCATTTGACTTGGTGTTAAGAGTTTGTTTTTAAGGCCAATAAATTTTAGCTTATCCAGCTGGAAGACTGATGAGCTGATGCCATGGCAAGCGGCCTGCCCATCCACAGTTCACAAGAATCAAAACTCCTGCTGGAGCATTGGTCAGATTTTAGTCAAAATTGCACAGAAGGCTCATCTTGACTCAAATTGTGCTCATGTTTGTTTGGTTTTTGGGCACTTTTACATTTTCACAAGAATCACTACTCCAAAGAATATTGGTCTGGATTGTAACATTTGTCAAATGAGTAATTGTGTATGCTTGTCCTGGATATGACTGTTCGTGAGCTTTCTTGACTTTGATTTTAAGCCTCATTAGTTTGTGCAATACAACCAACCAGTGATTAAAAAAACATGTCACTTTCTTTCTCTACTTCACACGTTACAATAACCTGTGAATTGTGGTGGATCTTGAGCTGAATGAGTGATGTTCTTGTTCCTCTCTCCACTATGATGAAACCTGGTTAAACTTTGACCAGATTGTTAGAAGGGATGTTTGTGCTGAGGTGCTTAGGTTAGAGGGAAAAAGTCAGTCTAATCCACTAGTCTAACAGTAAGAAAACGGAGCACGGTCTGATGGACAAGGTTAAAGCCCAGCAGATTTTGCCGGTGTATTTAAGAGACGTTTGAAATGTCTAATGATCATTTCCATTAATCAATGCCATTGAAACGTGTGACACTTTGTGCTGCCAAAGTTTGCCAAGTATGGATAACATCAGTGGCGTTTCCAGCAATTTTATTCAGCCAGTATATCTGCTCTTTTTCTGCTTTAAAGTACTGCAGAACCACGTCTTCTACCTCTCATTTGCATCTTCCTTTAACCCAGGGGTCTCAAACTCCCGGCCTGCAGGCCGCTTCCAACTCCACCCCCAATGCATTGTGGCCAAATTGCATTATATAATTGCAATGTAGCCCTTTAAAGGGCCAAATTACATTATATTTTTGACATCAAATTGCAGGCTAGAAGTAGGGGGTGGGGCAGGTAGCGGCCTGCAGGCTGGGAGTTTAAGACCCCTGCCTTAATCCAACTGGCATTTCTGTTACTGGCTAGAAAAATGGGTAGGTGGCTTTCCAACTATGCTAGTGTAACATGAATTTTTTTTCAAGAGTTATGTGAAAAAAGTAGTAGTGCAGATGTGTGGAATAGTAGCATGGAATTTGTAAATTCTCAGAACAGTTTCTTTTGTGCCACCACCTAATGTTTATTAAATCCACACGTGTAATAATTTATCCTTCTTTTCCCTTTGTAGATGTTTCCTGAGGCTGTCGTCTGACTGGAATACCATTTGCTGCAAGTTAATCCAGGGACTCTATGGGTCTAGTTGGACTTTTCTCCTAGCTGTGCCATATCGCCTCTATGTGGACTCTCTGCCTCAGGCATCAGTTAGTGGCATTGACGTTTGCTGTTGCTCTCGGAGTTTGGAGGGTACCCTGCTACCATCATGTCTGAGGACCCTCTGTGGCTCTTCCTGTGGCCTCTTCACTGCCGTGTCGATATTTATTTGGCGTTGTTCTGATGCCTTTGTGAAAGGCTGACTGCCACCACCACCCATTTGGCCTTTTAATTTTACTTTATTTTTAATCCTATCGAGTTGTTCCACAGAGAGGATGTTACTGTTGCAGCTTTTCTATATGTACTTTTTGAAAAAGGGATTGCTGAAGGCAGCTTCCAGACTGGACTTCAGAAAACGTTGTCTCGGCTCGTTTCTACATAGTTTAAACTGTTCTTGTGATTACTGCTTTTACATTTGTATACACTGTATATTTTTTGCTTGACTTTTTTGTTGTACCAGAATTTCATGATTTTATTTGCTGTAGGTATAAAGGGGCTTTGATTCAAGAAAAGCAGAAAAATAAAGTCTTTACACAAATGTTTATTTTGTCTTGTGACATCATTCCCCCACCCCTTTTTTTTTAACCATACTCTGATGGGTTGTGTTTTTATTTAGGATTCCTGCTGCTCATTAAAACATCTTAAAGGTAAAAAATGGTATGGTCTTAAAGCATCTTATTTTCAAAAGTTTTTTCCTGTAGGTACTGATTTTTTTTTTTTTGGTCACCATTAATGCTCTACATAGTGATGAAAAGCAGTTATGCATAAATGTAACTGATCAGCGATAATACAAAATGTTTAGACAATAATTACCTTTAAAAAAACCTAAATGGGTTTCAGTATTCTAACAAGATAAACTTAGTGCATGTTGCTAGTGCTGGGTTGGAACCAGGTTTCCTTCAGAATTGTTTTAATTCTTCATGGCATAGATTCAGTTGACATGATGGTGCTGCAGATCTGCTGTCTGAACATCCGTGATACAAATCTTGCATTCCACCACATCCAAGAGGTGCACTGTTGGAGTGAGAGCTGGTGACTGGAAGCCATTTGAGTACAGGGAGCTCATTGTCATGATCAAGAAACAAGTTGGAGATGATCTGAGCTTTGTGACATGGTGTGTTTATAATGCTGCAAGTAGCCAGCATGAGATGGGTACACTGTGGCCATAAAGGGATGGATACGGTCAGCAACACTCAGGTAGGCTGTGGGGTTTATATTTGCTCAGCTGGTACCAAGGGGCCCAAAGTGTGCTGAGAAAGTAACCCCTACACCATTACACCACCATCAGCAGCATGAACTGTTTATAGAAGGCAGGATGGATCCATGCTTTCATGTTTACACCAAATTCTGACCTATCTGAATTAAATTGAGACTCTCCATACCAGGCAGTTTTTCCAATCTTCTATCGTCCTCTTGGTGAACTATATAGCCTCAGTTTCCTGTTCTTAGCTGACAGAAGTGGCACCTGGTTCTGCATGCCTAGGTTTTAACGAGTAGCTATTTGACTTACTGTTAACCTTCCTCAGCTCAAAGCAGTCTGGCCATTGTCGTCTGACATCAACAAGGCATTTTCACCTGGAGAACTGCCAGGTATTGGATATGTTGGCTTTTTCAGACCATTCTCTGTAAACCCCATAGATGGCTGTGCAGGAAATCCCAGTAGGTCAGCAGTTTCTGAAATACCCAGACCATCTTATCTGGCACCAACAACCATGCCACGTTCAAAGTCACTTAAACCACCTTTCTTCCCCATTTGAACAGATATACCTAATAAAGTGACTGTGAGCGTAGTCTGGTCAGCCTCGTCCAGTCTTATCAGATATGAAGGTGTCGAGAAATCATAATTAGGATCTACCTTTCAGGGTTTCTCCCTTTGAGGCTCATCTTCTAGAATAAATGTAAAAAAATACTACAAATGTAACTAAATCCTTTCCTCAGGCTCTCGAGCCTTGAGGTTTCTCTTATCCCGTGTGATGTACTCTGATGTATTCAGATTAGGAAGATATTTGTTTTTTGTTTTTCTAAGTTTAAAAGGTCTTGATGCATGCTCAATCATCCAGGTACGTAAAGCCTCAAAAGTTGATTCTGTTCATCTGGACGTAAGGTTTTCCGTGGGAGAAACGTTTCATCACTCATCCAAGTGACTTCTTCAGTCTCAACTGACTGCAGGTTTCCCCAACCTTATAAACAGTACATTTGCATAATGACCGGAGCTGACATCAAGGTCCGTTGATCAAGGCCCACAAAAATCAAAGGCCACTGATCAAAGGCCGAGTACCATCCAATTTTTGGCGCAGCGTGTTTTGAGGTTTAAAAGCCACCGAGACGCGGTGTTTAGA
>VUQH01081583.1:0-14831 GCA_015106775.1 Etroplus canarensis | reverse complement strand
CCAGGAAAAAACCCCCCCCCCCCCCACACACACACCTTTACACCACCACCACCACCGACCTGAATCATTGATACAAGGCAGAATGGAGCCATGCGTTCATGCTGTTTATGCCAAATTCTGACCCTTCCATTAGAATGTCGCAGCAGAAAGTGAGACTCATCAGACCAGGCAAAGTTTTTCTAATTTTCTGTTGTCCAATATTAGTGAACCAGTGTGACTTATAGCTGCATTTTCCTGTTTTTAGCTGACAGGGGTGGTACCCATTCTGCTGCCGATGCTGCTGCCCATCTGGTTTGAGGTTTGCGGTGTTGTGCATTCAGAGATGCTCTTTTCTACATACGTCGGTTGTGACAAGTTGTTATTTGAGTTACTGTTGCCTTCATGTAACCTAGAACCAGTTTGGCCATTCTCCTCTGACCTCTGGCATCAACAAAGAATTTTCTGTCAGATAACTGCCACTCACTTCATATTTGCTCTTTTTCCTAACCCTAGCCCATTCTCTATAAACCCTTGAGATGGTTATACAAGAAAATCCCTGTAGATCAGCAGTTTCTGAAATAGTTAGACCAGCCTGTCTAGAACCAGCAACCATGCCATGTTCAGAGTCATTTAAATCACCTCTGTTCCTCGTTCTGATGCTTTGTTTAAACCTTGAACAGGTTGTCTTGACCACTTCTGCATGCCTAAATGCACTGAACCCTGTCTCTGTGCCTGCCCTATGATTCACTAATCAGATATTTGCATTAATGAGCAAATGAACATGTGTAAAAACATAAAAAAAAAGGTTCTCCTGCAGATGTTTTCTGTCATGCAATTAGGCGTTTGGCCCTCACTTGGTCTTTATATACGTGTTGTCTTTGTAGTTTGTTCCAAATTGTGCTGGTGACGGCTTATAGCTGAAACATATTCATATTTTTGCTCATTATTAAATATTGTGAAGTATACCCATCAGTGAGTGCTGGTGTTTTCTATATTTTTAGATTTCATTTAGACCAGGTACCTTGCACATCTGTAAGACTAACAAAGTTTAGCCCATTGTTACTTTCTCGGTTGAACAGGTGTACCAAATAAGGTGGCCAATGTGTGTTTATTAGGGATTCTTTGAGTGCTGTGTCTCCTCCCTACATTTCCAAAACCATCAAGGATTTTGTTGGCAAAGCATCCCCATGCCTATAAATGCAGTTTTAGAGTGTGCACTGTCACCCAGGAAAATGCACAAGTCGACTCTGGAAGGTGGAAAGCTTGTCTGACTCATTGACTCAGCAAGCAGTTTTTATTCAAGTGCACAGGCAGCACCTCTGAGTCTGTTTCTTTGTCAACTCATCCTTGTTAGAGCAGCAGTTTTTGGCCCAGAGATGGTGGACAGTACATTTTATATAATATAGGTGATATCTGCATGAGTTAATGTATTTACAGACCCTGCACTGACCTCTTGTTTCTGACACTGTGTTGGCTTCCCCACAGAATGACAAGAAAAGATACTGCTTTGGTTTGCCTGCAGGGATGTTGATCCCTGGCTGGGCTGTTTCCTGCTTTAAGCGAGTAACTGTCACTGATTGTCCACCAGCGAGGGAAGACACAGATACAGTGTTTATACAGCTGCTAGGCTGACAATACATATCTACTCAAACAAACATGTTTACACTGACTTTGCCCTTGATGAATATAGTGCTACTGTGGTCATTTGTCCAGTCAAAAAGGCATATTTATCTTCATCTTTCTGCACTCCTTCCTGGCTAAAGAATTGTAAAATATTACTTTTCTAGTGATGGAGGATTTTTGTACACCTGTTCCTTTAGTGAAAGTAGCACCACACTATGAAAACATACACTACAAGTAAAACTGCGTATTACCAGCAAATGTGTTTAAAGGACAAAAGTAAAAGTATTCATGCAAAAAATTGTTACCCATCTATGTTATTGTCATGTTTTCAAACAGAGACTGATTCGGTGTGAATGCATGATCAGTTTCAACAGTTTATTTGCGCACACAACACTTAAAAGGTGCAAGGTGCTCAGGTGCTCAGGGGATTGTGTTGTACAAGGCGAGTCGGTGGGGAGTGCTAGGTCCAAGGCTAAAAGAGGTCTAGGGACTGGAGCTAGTGCTCCGGGGCTCTCCCTCTCCAGAGGCTGACAGAAAGGTCCGAGGCAGGGTCAGGAGCTCCAACTCCGCGGGAGGTAGTGGCTGGACGAGAGAGAACTGGAGGTCAACATCTGAGATGAAGCACAGGCGAGAAGCAATAACCAACAGGCTGATCATAAACTGCAACACTGGTTCAGAATAGACTAAACTTATGCGTGCACAAACAATGATCCAGCAACAAGCGGCGTCTCTGCTGTGCTTATGAACCCACAACGGGAATCAGCTGGTTAGAGAGTGGGTGTGTGATATGTCTCCCCAGCATGCCACAACTGCTCCTGCGATTAAGCACAATTAGTAGCCCTATCCCCACCAGACAGAGAAAGAGAGAGAGGAAAAGAGGGAGAGAAAGACAGCGAAGGCAAGTCCGCTCCTAGAGGTCAGGGGACCATAGCAGTTATATGATTTGATGGTGCATGGTGCTGCATGTTGAAGTTTGAGCTAAGTTTAGATAATTTAGATTCTGTTTAATCTACAGTAATGTCCTATAAGATGTTTGTAGTCTGGCTGTTTTGTAGGGACAACATATCTGTATAAAAAAATGAAGCTTTTAATAAGGACAGAAAAGCAGGTGCAGACCTGAAAGGATCACTGTATATGATATAGGAAGACCTGTTATCAGAAGTTAAGTCTAACTTAGATATGTATGCTTTTTACATCATAAAATCACTCTATGATCACAATCATTGTGCTTGTTTCTTCACTTGTGAAAAGATATTAACATATACAGTATTAGCCGGTCCCCTTCCATAGGCGTTACCATAGCTCCAGACAGAAAGAGTCATACTAGCTTTTGCATTTACCATAAAATGCAGTAAAAAACTAAACTTCTAATTCCTAAATCTTATTCAATTTAATTGCCTTTCTAATTCCAAATTATATCTACAAGGTTGTGCCAGTGGACCATGATGTCAGAGACTGACAATAATCAAAGTGACTGGGGATGGCTCGCCAAACACGGTGATTTTTGGCTCATTTCTCCACTAATCCATTAAATGAATTTTATCATTATTATGATATTTATAAGAATGTAAATATCGCTAGAGTTTAATGTCACCTCCACACATAACAGATATTCAAATCACAGACGTTATCTGGGCATGTGCAGATGTGCACAGTTCATTCTCAGACTTTGACACTTTTAAGTTAATATATGTGAGCTGCTACATCCATCCATCATTATTATCAAATGACAGAAAACAAGAGGAGAATATTGCTGACTGTTGGATTGATTTTTTGACAAATAGTGTAATGTGACTGAGCATTTCCAAAAGCAGTTTATCTTGTCTCTTTAACTTTAACAAATAAAGAGCCAGCAAATGTTGTGACTTGTTACCGTTTGAGATATTCAGCAGATATCTGTCCACTTACTCCAGATGGGTGTGTTTTTTTTTTCTCACCCAGGCTGTTGAGTTTTTTGCATTTGGGCCACACATTATGTTTTGTGGAGGGTGGTTGGCTGCTATCCTTGTGGGTGCCTGTTGCCCGCTTTGCCTGGAGGAGATGCTGTCATTTATCGGTGGTATCTAAGAGAAATGAAGGGATGATTAAACTATGGAGCAAATCGCCCAACCCTAATATCTACATATGCGAACCTCTGCACCGGAAATACTTGTGGATGCCATAGTGAAAGACTCCATTTTGTTTCCTGAGAGCTGGCATAGATTCTCTGACATTTTTGAAAAGGCAGGGGGGCAAACTCAGGCATTCAGTTGTTGCAATCTGTATTCTCACCATCACTAAATCTCACAGGTTGGTCCTTTAAAGAAAGTATAATAAAATATATGATTAAAATAACAAAAACACTGAGCATGTCTTGAGCAGGTTTTGACATGATTGACTGTGAATACCTACAGGGGGATTAAAAATAATGAGAAATAAGGCAGTGTGTTAACAAAACAGCTGGTTAAACTTAGTGCCTTCAGCCAGCCAATGGATTTCTCATACATGATAGCCTGAAAATGCCCCTGAACCTGTTTAACTTGTCTGTTTTTTTAAAACATGACAACTCCTCTTAGTGAGCTGAATTGTTCCTGTGAAGGCATTCATTTGCTTATGTGCTAAAGGAATCATTTAACTTGTCTGTTGAGATGATAAATCACAGAGTAATTAGTTAATTTACTCCCTACTGCTACCTCTTGTTTTTATGTGCATCTGCACATGTGTACAATAATGCAGAGATCATAACTGATTTCAGAGGCATGAAAGCAGAGCCAGGGGCAGCACTGGTTACCTATCAGTTGCTCATCAAAGACCCTATTTTTTTATCTACAGTGCACATACAGCCATGCTGTTCACCTCTCAGCTTCACCAGCTCTGGCCTTTATTAGCAGGGGATAGACATTGCATGAAAATGACAGGAACTATAGATTCCAGTGGCGTCATATCAGTAGGAGCCACAAAATGACACTAATTTACAGGATGGATGCAAATGGGCAACATGCCCTTGTCTGACAGAACACATGGAAAAAAACAAGTATGACATCATGTTGAGGCTAAACCCAGCTACATTATTTGTATACCATAAGGAAATAAGCTCACTACAGACACATTTCAGTATTTTTTTAAAAACTATGTATTGAGTGAATGCATCACTAGTTTGAGTAATACTGGAGTGTAAACTTCCCCAAATACAAGAGCAGGACAGCGTCTCAACCTGTAACCTCACAAGCTCTTCTGCTTTTGAATCACCTACTTTTAGCTTCTGTCTCATGTTCTATAATCTCACACAGAACATCATTTTTTCCCCCCACATTTCAGCAGAAACACTAGTCCATAAACACCGCAGAGTGCAAAAGACACAGCTTTAATATATGGATTTTTTTTTTTTAACTAATTGACTTTGCTTAAAATCTCCATAATAACACAGCTTCACAGTGACGTAAACCCAGCCTGTAACAGGTGATGTTAATGAGACTCACCACTTTCACAAAATGTGAACAGGAGCTGATGTTTAGGCTCCTGCTAACAGCTGTCTGCTGCAGCCTTTCCTTTTGGTTAACTACCTGCAATATCAGACAGCAGCAGGATCCATATGAGCACCTCCAAAGTTAGACAGTTGTAAGCATTTATTTGTGTAGCGCAAAATCATATAATAATAACTATTAATTATCTCTGACAAGGAACCAGGATATGAACAGTCACAGTCTACAAACTACAACTAAATGATTTGTTACATAGCAGATATACTTAGGCTGAGCCACAACTGTTAGACTCTATATCATTGATAACATTTTTGAAGTGTCCAAGTTACTTTTTAATTTGGATCAATTTCTTTAGTATTATTTTTTCATCTTTCTGCCTGAGTTTTCACATTATTTGCTGTATTTATTACTGAGTGATTGTGTGCAAGAGAACCTATGTGATCAGTGAAAACATGTTTATAGTAGCATTAAGTTGTGTGAAAAAAGTGCACCCTCTTTCAGTTCTACAGTTTTATCTGGTCCTTAAAGAGCGCTAAAATTAGGTAAATACAACCTCAGTAGAAAAACAATGCATGACTGTGTTGTTATTTACTAAAAAAAAATTAAGCCAACACGCAGAAGCAGTGTGTGAAAAATTAACAGTCAGGCGCTGCTAATTAACTGTACTCGATTAACTGATCATCAGCCAGCGTGAGAACCTCTATATAGACAGAGGTTCTGGTAGTTTGCTGGTCTGGAGGATTCAGATTTGGGTTGACACAATGCTAAGGGGGAAAGTCATCAGCAATGATCTTCGATAAGCAATTGCTGTGCCCATTAGTCTGGGAAGGGTTAAAAGGCTATTTCCTAACAATTGGAAGTCCATCATTCTGCAGTGACAAAGATTGTTCACATGTGGGAAACATTCAAGACAGCTACAAGTCTTCTTGGAGTGGACATCCCAGCAAATTTACCCCATGCTCAGACCATGCAATGCTCAGGGAAACTGGGAAAAACTCAAGAGCTCCCTACATCAGAGTCTGCAGGCCTCAGTTAGCATGTTAAATGTTGAAGTTCATGACAGCACAATTAAAAAAAGACTGAATTAGTATGGCTTGTTTTGAATGGTTGCCAGGATTGCCTTTTCTCTCTAAAAAGAAGGTGGCTTCATGGCTTAGGTTTTTAAAGTTGCATCTGAACAAACCACTGGACTTCTGGGACAATGTCCCTTGGACAGACGAGACCAAGGTGGAGATGTTTGGCCATAATACACAGCAGCACATCTGGAGAAAACCAAACACAGCATATCAGCACAAACACTCCAAAGCAGCTGTCAAGCATGGTGGTGGAGGATGATTTGAACTACTTTTGCAGCCACAGGACCTGGGTGCTTTGCAGTCATTGAGTCTGCAATGAACTCTTCTGTATACCAAAGTATTCTAGAGTCAAATGTGAAGCCATCTGACTGATAAGGATTGAGTTAAATTGAGTCATGCAACAGGACAGTGAGGCCAAGCATAGTAGCAAATCTCTAACAGAATGGCTGAAAAAGAAAATAATCAAGGTCTTGCAGCAGCCCAAAGTCCAGAGCTCAACTCAGTTGAAATACTGTGGTGGAACCTCAAGAGAGCTGAGGCCTACAAACCTCAATGAACTGAAGCAACATTGTAAAGAAGAGTGGGCCAAAATTCCACCACAACGATGTGAGAGACTGAAAGTCATGCAGCAGACCATTATTAAAGTTGTTGCTGCGTCAGGTAGTTTTACAATCTACAATCTACACATGGGGTGTACTTAATTTTCACACGTGGCTCCTGCATTTTGGTTGGCATGGCTGTAGTGAGAAAAATTATCATTACAAATGGATGGAATTGACACTTTTAAGAAATAAAATGGAATCAAATGACATTAGATTACTAATGAACCACGAGGTATTGTTGTATCATGCAAATTCGGGCTTTTAACTCCCTTCCCCCTTAAAAAACACAGCAGAAACTGTTGTTCTATTCTGATTAAATGCTTATTGGGTTAGGGCAAATGTTTAGCAATCTTCAAATAATAGTAATGAAAACAGTAATAACAGATGGCCACCCTCAAAGAGCTTATATTGCAGCATACATCACCTTTAAATTTAAGATATGTTGGCGCAGTCAGTCAGTCTGTCTTAAACAGGGGCCCTGAGCACTTTGGGGACAATAACCGAGTATTGATCTGCTATGTTAAATGGTAAACCAGCCTCTGTTTTCTGTCTTTGCTCTGTTAACAGTTTTATTGCCTTTTTGCAGCAAGTCACTTCACAGACACAGGGAAGTATAAAGGGTTAGTAAGACACTCAGACTGATTGAATTAACTCATGACCTTTCGCTCACTATGCAGTCTCACCAGCCATCTGGCCTTCATTAAGCTTTTTAGTTTAAAGAGAGTCAGCTGAACACTTGAAGCCAAAGTTACCCTAAACTAACATTTGATTTAGTCAGTTAAGGAGGGCTATTGCTGTGCTAGAATCACCTGACTGCTTTTATTTTTCGTGCATCTTACAAGAATGAGACCTGAACTTGACATGTTTTGTTAAAGTTATGGAGGGTAAACAGGATGGCGATACTGAAGTGAAAATGTTGCCTGGAACATTTAGTTTGCAGGTGTTTGCGGGCAGCATTGGCAGCGTGGGGCAGCATTATAGCGCAGTGCTTTAAAACAACAAGCGTCTACTTGGCTGGAACCTGCCTGGGGCCTTTCTGTGTGGCGATGACACGTTCACCCTGTGCCTGCGTGGGTTTCCTCCAGGTGCTGTGATATTTGTTCGGTTAACAGGCGATTCTAAATTGGCTGTAGGTGTGGATGAGGGTGTTGTCACGGCGGAGGCTCTCCTCTCTGGCTGGTGTCCCCTCCTCGCCCCGCGGATACTTTGAAACCTGGATGAAACCTAATCAATAACTAATCAATAACAAAAGACTAGAATACTTTAGCATCTTTGAAGTTTATTAGCATTAATCAAGAGACAAAGCTCAAACAGAGTTTAAGCTTTGGGTCCCCCTCAACCTCCCCAAACTCAGCAGGGCACGAAGTCTGCCTGAGCCTGGTTCACAATCTAGACATGAGCTGAGCAAGAGAACAACCTTGAACGAAGGACAAGTCGCACATTATATAGTCTTCTGCATCTTGGAGTATCTCTCCTTCTGATTGGTCCACATTCTCTTCTTCTGGTTGACGCGATTTCCTTCTGCCCTGGATGTAGATCAGACATTATACAACACATATGCCCATTTATGGCATTTTATTCATCATGTTCTGGTCAATTCTAGGAACATGCAGCCATTGATGTCTCCTCAGCTCAGCCCACGCGTCTGCTCCGCGTGTAGGTGTCTGAAGCTCCAGTTTCTCTGCGTTGAAGTTTCAGTTACACATTATGAACCTCCATAAAGGTCAACTATGGTAGCAAGCACACACATAACCATGCACAAAGATCAACTATGATACACACATAACCATGCACGAAGATCATCATTTATACATTGTATTATATTGTACCTACTCACACTTTTAATAAAATATATTCAATTAATCAATCAATCACTTAAACATCCTGTCCACAACAGTGTACCGCACCTCTGTCACCTGGGATAGGCTCCAGTTGGAGTGGTTAAGAAATCAGGTGGTTAATTTGAAGCACCAAACTCAATTTAACCCTTCACAAGTGGTTTCGTGTCTGTAATTGAAAATCTTTTTTTTATTTCTGCTGGTGTTTACTCTGGCTTTCCAGTTTGTACTGAGTAGGTTTTCAAGGACAGCTCTATTGATTTGATTGTGTCAGAATCAATAGCTGGAGATGGGGTGCTTTTGATGCTTCTCAGTGAAGAGGGGAAAAAAGAAACAAACACCTACTTGTGTGATGGAACAAGTGAGTGGGCTACAGAAGATGGCAGCTCAGCTAATGTGCCGGCCCCCTTCCCAGTGGTCTACTTCTCCCACTTAACCAAATGAGCAGTTTGTTTCCTTCATAATTTCCCCGTAGCATGCTCATCTTCTGCTTGGAAGACACTCCTCAACAGGCTGTTATTTGTTCCTCTGCTCCCAGCTCTGCTTTAGCACCCACACCCAATTTCTGAGGCAGCAGACTGCATCATTAGGGTCAGATCTCCTCTTGTCGCATACTGCAAAAAAAAGCATTTTTGCTGTTTTTTAGGTTACCAATCAAACAGCTGCACTTTACAACCTGCAGCCTGTTATACAGGGAACAGCTGTGCTTTCTTTATCAGTCAGCCTCTGTTTTTGCTTTTTTCCTTTCAAACAACCCCATGTGTAAATGCACAGAGCAATGCAAAAACTAGAATATTTGTACACGTTCTTAAACTTCTACAGGGGTGCACTAAAATTCTAGATTAATCAAAAATTGCAGCAGTAACATATATTGAAGTAAACATAATAGCCCCCAAATTATACACTAAATGCACAAAAGTACTGGGCCACACCTCTTAAAAATTAAATTCAGGTGTTTCATTCAGTCCCATTTCAACAGGTGTATAAAATCAAGCAGCTAGCCTTTGCAAAATTTGTGAAAGAATGGGTCATTCTAAAGAGCCCAATGATATATTCTTTATGGATATTTATGTATATTGAACGGAGTGCCTGTAATGCCAGGAATTTATTGTGATTCCGAATTCCAGCATGGTGCTGTAATAGGATGTGAAATTTCTTTCCTCCTTCACATTATGCAGTCAGCTTAAGTGGTATTATTGCAAAGTGGAAGTGTTTTGGAATCACAGCAGCTCGGCCACCAAGTGGCAGACCACGTAAAGTTACAGAGTGGGGTCGTCGAGTGCCGAGGTGCATAGTGTTTAAAAGTTGCCAACACTCTGCTGACTCGATAACCGCACAATTCCAAACCTCCTCTGGCATTGACATCAGCACAAAGACTGTGCACCAGGAGATTCGTGGCATGGGTTGCCATGGCCGAGCAGCTGCAGACAAGCCTTACATCACCAATAACAATGCCAAGTGTCATACTTATCTACAGTATCTGGCAGTCTGATGGATGAGTTTGGGTATGGTAAATGCCAGCAGAACATTAACTGCCTGACTGCATTATGCCAACTCTAAAGCTTGGTGGAGGAAGGATGATGCTAAGGGGTTGTGTTTCTGGGGTTGGCCTGAGCCCCTTAGTTTTCAGTAAAGAGAAATCTTAATGCTTCAGCTTACAACGACATATTGGACAATTCTTTGCCTCTAACTTTATGGAAACAGAAGGCCTTTTTCTGTTTCAGCATGACTGTACCACAGTGCAAAAAGCAAGGACCAGAAAGGCATGGTTGGATGAGTTTGATGTGGAACAACTTGACTGGCCTGCACAGAGCCCTGACCTCAACCCCATCCAACACCTCTGGGATGAACTAAAATGGAAATTGTGAGCCAGGTCCTCTCACTCAATATCAGTGTCTAACCTTACAAATGCTAATCTGGATGAATAGGCAAAAACTCCCCCAGACACTCTCCAGTATCATGTAGAAAGCCTTTCTAGGAGAGTGGAAGCTGTTATAGTTTCAAGGGACAGGCAAACTCTGTATGAATGCCTATGGCTGTAGAATGGGATGTAATAAATGCCCCTGAAAGTTTACTTATTAGGGTATAGACACCGCTGTTTTGTGTAAAATTAAAAACCGTAGGTTTAATTACTTTTACTTCTTAACTACTTCAAAATACATGGCCCACAGCAAGAGTTAACATTTTTACTACTTTGGATGTTTTTCATACCTGCCTCACTCTTCCTTGAGGAGACACATTACAATAATCTGTGAATTGTTTTGGATCGTGAGCTTAATGAGCTATGTCGCTGACATTCTGGTTTAATCTTATAGATTTGTCTGAATATAAAATAATAATTATAAATACTTATGTGTATAGGTAAACGAGAAAGCCACTTATGTGTATACCTTCTGTACATGCTCATCATTTGTTTTTGTGCATCAAACACTTATATTAGAATGAGAGTGTGTAGGAGTGTGTGCATGTCTGTGTGAGTCAGACAGAGTAATGGTTAATCCCTGGGTGTGTGGATGCAGGGCCTTCCTCTGCAAGCCCTGAGCTGCAGCTATATTTAGAGAGCTGCTCTGTGCTGTGGGTCAGCCAACACAACAACACACACACACACACACACACACACACACACACACTCTCACACACACACATTAAAGTTCGCGGTTGATAAATGGACACAGAGTGCAAACACGGAGAAACGCATGCATACACACCAGCAAATACACAGATCCACCTGCAGGATAGAACTGGAAGCACTAAAAAGCTGCACTGTAGTAATGTATTAAATCTCAAACTGATGGCCTAAATAAATATAAATTATGTCATTACTAATGATTACTGAGCGTGAATAATTATGTTTTCATTGTTTGTTGCCAGTAATGTACCTTCTTATTAAAGTGCAATTTAAAATGGTTATCACAAAATCACTAAAATGTACATGTGCTGCAGTTATTGTAAAGTCTGTGGAGGCGTATTGTGTCCATGCCTGTGAGGAAATTGCTTGAGCTTTATAACCAGTCTGATTAAAGATATGTGAGGAGTGGTGGCACAGTGGTGAAGTGGTTAGCCATGACGACTGGCTTGAACCTCCTGGTTGGCTGGGGCCTTTGTGTGTAGTTTGCATATTCTGATGTTGAGACATGCCTGTTGGGTTTATTGATGTTTCTAATTTGGCGATGGATAGAAGATGGTGTGGTTATGAGTGTGCTTTTCTGTCTCTCGCTGTTCGCCCTGTGATGCACTGGTTTAAGGATTTGACTGGCTGAGGGTAGACCCAGCCTCTTGCGCTTTAATAGCAGGGATCCACTTCAACTTCTTAAGCTGGATGTGTATTGATGAAAAGAGAGGATGGATGCTTTAAATTAAAACCCAGGTGTGATGTTCTATAAACAGTGTGCCAGATAAAAAAGAAATAACCATGGCTGTTTTTTTTTCTTAATTTAAGGCATTGAAAACCATGCTTTTAAGAGGTATGGACCATGCACCAAAAAGGACTCTGCTGATCCCTTTATTTGTGCAAGATATATACACTCATTAGGTATACCTGTTCAACTGCTCGTTAATGCAAATATCTAATTAGGAAATCTCATGGCAGTAGCTTGATGCATTTAGGCATCTAGATGGGGTCAAGATAACCTGCTGAAGTTCATCCTGAATCGGAAGGTCAGTGGAGAATGGCCAGACTGATTCAAGTTGATGGGAAGGCAACAGAAACTCAAATAGCCACTCTTTATAACCAAGGTATGCAGAAGAGCATCTCTAAATACACAACATGTCTATCCTTGAAGCAGATGGGTAAGCCCCTGTCACACCATGACGATTTAACAAGCGTATGCCATGTAGGAAAAAACTGCAAGTACATCAATTACGTTCTAGGGAAGTTTTGTATATGTTAAGAGCAGGCATAATGACATTGGTCTACGAGGTAGTGCCACGAGGTTGCGGGAAAGTTTTGCGCGTACTTAATGCAATCGGAGACTCACGTTACTCATGTCGAAATACGTGGAGGTACCTAAAACATATTAACTATGAGTAACATGTTTTTAACATATGTATAACATATATCAAACATACCTCCAGTGCATATTGCCGTTTGTATAAGTATTTGATGTGATCCAGTCAAACTTAACATGTTTATAACACACAGCTGCCAAATAATTGCATATGTGGTAAGTTTAAGGGGAGTGGTATAAGTCGGCTTCAAGGTGCAAATGCTGGCAATACACTAGCATATATGTTACGTATACATCCATTTAACATCATTGTTCCAGCGTTTTAGGCAATTGAATGCGTCAGCATAAGCTTGTTAAATCGTCATGGTGTGACAGGGACTTTAGCACTGTCGCCTCACAGCAAGAGGGTCCAGGTTCAAATCCAGCAGCCGGCGATCATAGGCCCCTCTGTATGGAGTTTGTATGTTCTCCCCATGCTTGTGTGGGTTCTCTCCGGGTGCTCCATGTTCCTCCCACAGTCCAAAGACATGCAAAGCGGCTAGGTTAACTTGCGATTCTAAATTGACCATAGATGTGAATGTGGGCGTGAGTGGTTGTCTGTCTCTGTGTTTGCTCTACGACAGACTGGCAACCCGTCCAGGGTGTACCCCACCTTTCGCCCTATGGTAGCTGGAATAGGGTCAAGTGCCCCCGACGACCCTGAATGGAATAAGCAGAAGAGGATGAATGAATGAATGATACCGAAAATTAGAAAATGACTTAGATTTAAGATTTTCAGTTTATAGAAATAGAAGCTCAGTTAATCTTGAAAATGAAAATGAATTGTGTGTACTCAAATGACCCCCACAGTTATCAGATCTCAATCCAGTAGACCACCTTTGGGATGTAGTAAAATGATTCTCATCATGGATGTGCAGCTCACAAATCTGCAGCATCTGTGTGATGCCATCATGCCAATATTAACCAAAATCTCTGAGGAAGGTTTCTAGCACCTTGTTGAATCTGTGCCACGAAGAAGCAAGGTGTACCTAATGAAGTGGTAAGTGCATATGGGGAAATTGAAGGCACGTTGTGCCGTTTAAGCTGATCTGAGCTTTGATCACAGGTGTGTAAGTTACAAATGGAATTCTTAGAAATAGGGCTGTCATGATATCAGATTCATGACTGTCATATTTAAAAAGACTTGATGACAACAGTAAGGCATTGGGAGTAATGTTAAGACTAAGTTCAAGAAGGAACATTTGTCTAAATGTGCCGACTTATGATATGGGTCTCGGCTCAGGCTTTTTGAGCTACTGTTCACTCCCAAAATGAACAATTTTGCAACATAGAATTGAAAGCAGTAGATTAATCTGCACTCTGCAGTGGATGAGTAATGGGTTACTGACTCAGAATAGCTCCAAAGCTAAACATGGCTGCTGCAAATTACATGCATATAGTCTAAAGGCCCTTGTTCTGCTGAGAAGCATTTGTATTACATAACAATTTAGCGTTTCTTTATGCACCTCCTGTGCATAAATAATGTGTAATTATATTACGTTATGCATTTGTTCTGACCTTGCTTCTTTAAAGCATCCCTGAGTACCACTTGTAACACTAAAACTGACAGCTTATGAAAAATTACAGTGCTGGCTGCCCCAAAGTCTTCTTGATTTCCTGAAGAAATTACTTACTGCCATTTATTTAAATGGAAAGGAGAGCTGCTTCTCATATGCAGCTTATTAATTGCCTAATGTGCTCAGAGATGGCTGATAGCAGATAGTGAATAAGTGTGTCTGGTTCAGGTGCCAAGCAGGAGCTAAAGAGGGCTTGGATTTGCTTTTATTTGCTCATACATAGGAGTGTACGGTGCGTATATGCAGTGAATTCCAACACACAAGTAAAGGTTAAAAATGTTTGCAGCACTGACAGAATTAACTGCAGGATTATGCTTTCTCTTGGATGGAGAAAGTCAGACTGTAATGGCCTCTGATTCAGTAGCAGTGAAGCAAATGTAACAAATTCGTTTAGCATTGATTTTTTTTTTCTCTCATGTAATGTGGGAGTCCTGAACCCAGAGGCTTAGAGGCATCAGCTTAAATGATTAAGACAGAAGATTGGGGCAAATTTTGCTGTTAAAATTGCAATAAACATTCCCAAACAGAGTGTTTTAAAAGCAAAGGTGATGCGTAATGGAGTAAACATGCCTGTGTCCCAGCTTTTTTGGAAAATTGAGCTGGTGTCAAAGTCAAATGATAAAATGTGTGGTTTCAATCAGCATTTGCTGTTTTCTTATTTTTTTTTTTTTTTTTTAAAATTTTAACAC
>VUQH01081582.1:0-13161 GCA_015106775.1 Etroplus canarensis | reverse complement strand
CTTCTCTGTTGGCCAAGCAGAGGCGATTTAGTCGAATCTGTCTTCTTAAGGTTTTCTGCCTCCCCCCGCGCGGATCGCACGGAGTGTTTTGCGCACTCTTTACGCAAAGTCAACATGTGAAGAAAAGCGGGGATATATTCCCTAGACTCACTTGAGAGATGATCGTGAGCTTCCATCATCACAGGCCTCATTTTCTGATTACTGGAGCTAGTTCCTCATGATGATGGTGCGGTGAGAGGGCATTTTTTAGCGGTAGGCCAAGAGACTGTCATTTAAAAAAATGAAGATTTGGAGCACGGAGCATGTTTTCAGGTTGGTCAGCACACGGAGCCGGCCTGTCATTGTCTTTCGTCGAGTTTAAGCCGGCGCTTTAAATGTTTAAGCTCATGACTCCACGTTAACAGTCTTCATATGGGCATGGCACTCCAACATCATGACTGTTGTACAAGTCACAGGGTGTCTGGGAGAAGCACATATTAGAAGGTTGTAATGGCATGGCTGTTGCTTTAATCATATTTAAATGTTATTTTGTACTGGTTTGCGTGCAGTTACCCTTGGGAGACGGTGATCAAGGCGGCCATGAGGAAATACCCCAACCCCATGAACCCCAATGTGATTGGGGTGGATGTGCTGGACCGCAGTCTGGACGCAGAGGGACGCCTTCACAGCCACAGACTCCTCAGCACAGAGTGGGGCCTACCAAGTATCGTAAGAGCGGTCAGTCATCGGCAAATGCTTTGTCTTCTTCCTCTTATTCTTTCAGCTGCTCCCTTTTGGGGTCAACACAGTGGATCATCTGCCTCCATCTCACCCTATGCCTTGCATCATCTTCTGTCACACCTACCATCCATATATCCTCCTTCACTACATCAGTGAACCTTCTCTGTGGTCTTCCTTTTTTCCTCCCATATGGCAGCTCTATCTTCAGCAGCCTTTGCTCAATATATCCTCTATCCACCGGATAAAGGGTGTTGAAGACAGGGTTGTAAAGACATATAAAATCATCCTCAAAGTCCTACAGGGGTCTGTTAAAGGGTTTTGGTGTTTATGAATCAAAGCAGGGGCAGTGGGAAGTTCATTCACCTAAAGTGACACAAACCGTAATGAGCAGGCCCAAACAGGATTTGGGGATTTTTTTCATAGTTTATTGCGGGGACAAGAATGTTGCAGTGTTTTTGTTTTTTGTTTTTTAGCCTGTCTACATTACTCTTCAAGCTCTGTGGAAAATCTGTGGAATCTGCAGGGCGCAGATTTCGTGTGGGCCTGTTGATGAGGCTCTTGTCAATTTGAGTATCTCTACCTGCTGGTTTGAGTGTGCATGCTGTGTGTGTTTATGTCTGTAGATACTGGGTACCAACCAGACGCAGACCTATGTGAAGGAACACTCCATAGTTGATCCAGAGGAGAAAAAGATGGAGTTGTGCTCAACAAATGTAAGTTTATACTGAGTCCTCAACTTCTATTAGCATTTCATTTAGAAATCTTCCAGTGCAGCCTGATAAGTGCTGTTAGAAAAAGTGTGACACGGAGTAAATCGTAAGGCTTTCTAATGTACTTTTTGTAACCTTCTGCCCTTTTATCTTCCAGATTACTCTCACTAACCTCATATCTGTAGATGAGAGGCTTCTTTATAAACCACACCCAGACAATCCTGAGGTGTAAGTATTCTGACTTAAATGTCATTTGTGGCAGCATTTTTAGTTAGACTTTGTACCCACAGTCTATTTTCATAGTGCAAAAAGATGAGGACTAGAATTAGCATGACTTTTTTTGTAGAATTAGCATTATGTTAGAGTAATCTTGTTTTTCTTCCTATGCCTGTGCCACCTCCTGCTCTTCAGGACTGTCCTGACCCAGGAAGCCATCATTACAGTTAAGGGGGTCAGTCTGAGCAGTTACCTGGAGGCCATGATGGCCAGGAGAATGTCAGCTAATGCCAGGAAGGTAACACAAAATAAAGAGCGCACATTTATATTCATCTTTTGTGCCTGATTCAGATTCAGATAATAAAACCAAAATCTTTGCATGCCTTAAGTGGGCTTCTGATTATCCCTGTTATGTTCACCTGTCAGTCTCTGGGTGTGGCCTTGATCTCTCCCTTAAACTTCTTTCTCTGTGTGAATATGTAGGGTTGGGATGCTATTGAGTGGATTATTCAGAACTCTGAAAGAGAGAACGTACCTCTCTGTGACATTTACTAACACTGGTAACTCTTCTCTTTGCTTCCTTTTGCAACTTTGTCCTTCAGTCTTACCAGATTACCCCTCGAAACCCCCCAAAGCATTTTGTTAGTGCATAGGCCACAAAATTTTTGTGTGCTCATTTTCTTTAAATTTACAGGACTTGGAAGTATACAGTGGTGACTACTTTCCTTGGCTACACCTCATAAACAACTGGGGATCCTCAGCATTTCCAGATCCTCTCCAGCAGGTGGAAGTTAAAAATGTTTTGGAGGTTTTTCTGGATTTTCACCTGACACCACCCTGGAAGAGCAGTCAGACAGTAACATTTTGCCAAAGCTGAATGGTTATCACAGCATGTTAGAGTAGAATTTAAGGGTTGTGGGGCCTACTCTGGTAGGTGTGGCTCACTGCTAATTCATTAACCCATTAGCTGTTTAAATAAGTGTTAAAAAAATTGGAGAGCTGCATCAGCTTCATAAGACTGGCAGTCTTTTATTGTTTGGAAAATTATAGAACAGTTTATTTTGATATCATGCCATATCAGTTTCGAAAGACACTTGATGCAGAAGGCCATGGTATGGTGCAATGTTAATAATATGCAACCCTCATAGTTTTATTTTAACTAATGTAGTTTAGTAGAGTAGTTTAAAGACTCCTATAGTAGGAGTTTAAATCAGAAAGGTTTCACTGGTGCTTACAATGTGATGTAAAGGGCACAGACTGTAGATATTTGCATGATAGTAGTAGTAAGGAATGTGAGGGTGGGACCATTAAAGAAAAAATATTTAGATATAAAGTCAAAGAAAAGATATTGTCTATCTCAAAGAAAGATGGGAATGTACCATTAACATTGTCGCCTTTTTATAGTCTCAAAGCATCAATGCACTGGCATCTTTCTGATGTAGCACTCATGGACAACAAGCTCGCAATTGCATTTGGGTTATACTGAGTAAGAGGATCATACGGGTTGTAAAAAAAAAAAAAAAAATACATAGGCTTTCTCATGTCCTTACAGTGATGCCCGTGTATTATTGCTTTGAGAGCAGTGTGATGCCTTTGCCAGTCATACCAGTCATGCTTCCAAATGTTGAACTACTCCATAGAAGCTACCTGTTTACCCTGAAGAGCAGGGCAGTACTGTACGTGCAATTCTGCAGTGGGAGAAGCACACCATGACTTACGTGCTAAGTTAAATTTATGAGTAACATTAACATATTTGTATTAAAGTTATTTATTTAACAACACTGTGTTCTAAAAAAGTAAGTTATTTTATGCGTGTGTATCATGGGAAAAAAGTTGAATTTGCATTTTTATTTTTAATTTTCAAGCAGTTGTCTTTCTGCAATGATTAAAAGAAGAATTGGAAAAAAAAATAGCATTTTAAATCTGAAATGAGTATGGTGTTTGTTTTTGGAGCTTACTGTTTCGCAGCCACAGTGTTATTTTATAGTAGGTAGTAAAACCCGACAGCCCCTGATTTCTTTTGGTCGTTTTTAGTTAGAATATGTTGTGTTTGTATCAGGAAGGCTCACATTTGAAGAGAGACAGAAACTCAAAATTAACCTGTTGCTGTTGCACTGTTGCAGTTCATCATTTGTCCAACTGGGGGCACACTTGCCGTTAGCAACACAGATACTTATCATGGCCACTAGTTTTTCTCTAGTCTTGTATAATTTTTTTTTTATTGTCTTGGATTTTATTTTTAATTCACTTGGTTTCCACAGTTGATTTTCTGATTTCACTTTACTTTAAATTTAGTTTTTATTATGTTAGTCTTTTAAATTATTCTTCCATAGGGGGTATTTGTCAGGGGGGAAATATTAGAAGTCCTTATCAGATATTACAATAAAAGCAGCTTGACAAATTTGATGATGCACTATATGGACAAAAGTATAGGACATGACCTCTTAATCTAATTCAGGTACTTCATCTAGTCCCATTGTTACAGGTGTGTAACATCAACCATCTAACCATTCAGTCTGCCTTTGCAAACATTTGTGAAGGAATGGGTCTTTCTAAAGAGCTCTCTGAATTCCAGCATGTTGCTATAATAAGATACCACCATTGCAACAAAGACAGTTTGTGAATTTTCTTCCATCAACATTCCACAATCAGCTGTAAGTAGTTTTGTTGCAAAGTGGAACAGTTTAAGAACCACAGCAACTCAGTCACAAAGTGGCAGCCCACATAAAGGTACAGACTGGGGTTGCTGAGTGCTGAGGCACATAGTGTGTGAACGTCGCCTGCATTCTGCTGACTCTATAACTGCAGAATTCCAAACCTGCTCTAAAATCAGAACAAAAACCACACCTGGAGCTTTATGGTATGGGTTTTCATGGGTAAGCAGCTTACATCACCAGGCATTGATTGGAGTGGTGTAAAGCATGCAGTCGCTGGACTCTGGAGCAGTGGAAATGTGTTCTGTGGAGTGACAAATCCCACTTTTCTATATGGGAGTCTGATGGATGAGTCTGGGTTTGGCAAATGCCAGAAGTGTATCCCCTGTCTGACTGCATTGTGCTAACTGAGCAGTTTAGTGGATGGATAATGCTATGGGGTGGTATTCCTGAGGGTGGCCTGGGCCTCTTAGTTCCAACGATGGGAAATTGTAATGCTTCAGCTTACCAAGACATTTTAGACTATACTATCCTTTCAACTTTGTGGGAATAGTTTGGGGAAGGCCTTTTTCTGTTCCAGCATGACTGTGCCCCGGTGCACAGAGTAAGGTCCATAAAGGCATAGTTTGACGAGTTTGCTGTGGCAGAACTTGACTAGCCCACACAGAGCCCTGACCTCCACTCCCTCAAATGCCTTTGGGATGAACTAGAACGCACTGTATTAAACAGCTTTATATAGCTAGCTTTAGAATGAGACGTCAAAAGCTCCTGCTGGTATGATGTATAGGTGGCCCAAAACTTTTGTCTCTATAGTTTATCAGTAACAATTAAAGCTTAAATCTTTTCTTGAATATTTTTATTTTAAATACAGAATGTGACTATTTTAAATGAGAGGTCCAGTATTTTTCATTTTAGTTCATAAAAAAAAAATGTATTTCCTCACCTAGTTTTATTTCACTGTTAATATCTTTGTTCACCTCCATCAAGAAGCCCAGAAAATGTTCAAAAATTGTCCACACACTCATTTATACATCAAGGTGTAGTGACTACAACTGATGCCAGAGGTAAGGTTGTCTTTTATTTATTCAACAGAACATAAACAGAATGCATTGCATAGCACGTACATCATTCTTCACTGAACAGTGACACAGTCAAGTTTGGGTCAGACTGCACCTTTTCACTAATATTTCTTTTCCTTCAAACCCAAGAGCGCAAGCTGCATCCCTTGCCAAAATCTCATTAAGTAAACAAAATCACCTCGGTGTCATGCAGCATATCTCAAACAGTCAACTTTGGTTTTAGAGCCGCAGAGCTCAACCCTTCTGTAAATGAAACACTAGATTGATTTTTTTTTTTTTAAATAACAGCATTAGGATCTAAAAGCATTGCAAACAAGGCACAAGTTGTACCTACATGGTTTCAAGTTTCATAATAAAGGCACACACCACTGTTACATTGACTTTGATAACAGTCTTTGGTAATGCTGCACTCAGGTGCTGTGGTTGTTTTGTCCGCAGCAAAAAAAAACAAAAAAAAAAACACACCAAAATTAAAAAAATATCAAATCAATATAAAAGTGAAAAAGAATAAAACAGAAAAGACACTACAGTGAGTCAACAAGTCAAAAGAATCATCACCCAGTCTAATGATTATATACGGACTCGTGCTTAAAAACTGGAACCCAACCTTTACTTTTTTCCATCCCAGTGCCAAAATGAAAATTACTGGAAACTGAACACTAAACACACTGCAACTCCCCATGTCAGCAGGTCCCCATAATCATACATCTCAAAACTTTAAACAATTCACGCTACTTCCTTTACAAGCTTCAAAATGCAAGAGTAAAGCAAAACTAAATTTTTCAAAGTGGGGAAAAAAATAAGTGCCCAAATCTAAACTTCAAACGGTAGGTGCATTTACTTTAGAAGTTTAATTTCAGAAAACTGTAGCAGTTTACACAGTTGCTTTACAAGCAAAAGGTCCCTGGTTTGATTCCAGATGGGGACACAAGCCCCTCTCACCATGGAGGGTTGCGTCAGCCGGCGTAAAACCTCTGCCAATTTACCAATGCGGATTAATCTGCTGTGGCGACCCCTTGGGGAGAATAAAAGGGAGCAGCCGAAGGTACATCAATTTTGGAAACCACATCAAACTAAGATTGAACTCCAGAAGTTAAGGATTCCATTTACCCTCCCTCTCCTTCATACACAGCCTGATTTCCTCTACATCACTATTGCTCTTCATCACATCCACTAACTTTCCACAGTTAACCCACCTAGGGGTCTCAGTGCTCATTCAAAAGAAACCCAATTGCATAATTGTCCCACTGCCTTAGCACCCTCCAGTCTCTTCTAACTAATATACATCCAGGAATCGCAATATTAAAACAATATGTACAGCAACAGTATATACAGTCCAATCATCAGGATTCAGGGTGTGTGTGTGCGTAGCAGCTATCAGAAGTTGAAAAGATTGATAAAGTCTTGTGGTGAGAGGGACATGGTGCAGCTTTCCGGGTTGTTGGCTGTGCAGGGATGGTTTATATCCTGAAAAAACAAACGAAAGCACAGAGGTATCAATTTAAAATGCTATTTCCCCCATTTTGTCATTTAAAAGCCATTTTATCAACAGCAATCTTTAGTTTCACATCCACACTGATCAAGCACAAAGTGAAAGAATGAAGCACAGTACCTTCCAGAAAAGGATGTGGCAGTGTGTGCAGAAGTGCAGGGTGTCGCTGTATTGTTCTCTGTGAGGATAGCAGCGGCTTAGCTTAAAGTACATTTTTTTCCACTCCAGATGACCTTTATCTGACACCATCATCCGCTTCCGGATCTAAAGTATAATAAAACGGACTTTAAAGATGTTGCTTAAAGAAAAACATACTAAAGTAAAAGTTTTCTTACACTCTACAGAGGAAGATTTTAGTAGCTTTAATGGATATTTTTTTCTCCATACACAAAAGAAATCTAAACTCCTCCAGCCTGTAGAAAAGCCTCACCCTCACTCACTTATCAAATGCATGCCTTTGAGATTGGTGTTGGGTTACTGAAGTGTCAGTACGCACGCTGTGCCTGCCCATTTTCCAGTCTAGTTTATCACAAAATGTTAACCTTCTTACTTTAACTGTCTGTACCATAAAGGTCACCTGAACTTTCCATGTATGCATGTGCATTCATTTCAATTTCTACATGCCTGTCTGTCTGTGAAGTGGTACTGGCAGAGTTTTTTCCACAGCAGGCGGTCCTCAGTGAGGGTCCCCAGCTCAGGACACACTTGGCCCAAGCTGACTAGGTCCCTGCCATCTGACAGCCGCTGCATGATGTTCAACTGCAGACTGACAGGTAGGTCAGTCAGAGTCATGCCTGTAGCTGCAGGCTGAGAGACAGATGACAGAAAAAAAAACCCTTTATAATGTAAATTTGCACTTCAGAACCCCTGTATTGTAGGCAGATGTATTGTAGGCAGATGCTTACCCTGTTGATCTGGATGTTGTCCAGCTGCTGCTGCCACTGCAGGATGTTCTCCATGCGGTGCACCCAGATGTTGATGTTCCCAACCAGTACAGACTTGCCCATGTCCTGAACAAGACCACACAGCGAGACATATAGGGTCTGCAGCAGCTCTTTGATGGGGCGAACATTTTGCTGGTCAACAAGAACTGTGGAGAGTTGATCAATAACCTTGATTAATAACAGCAAAAATCATCTGAAGTGAAGTTTCAAACCCTGGTGGGATTTGCAGCCAAGTCAACGGTAAAAATATTTATTGTGAATCATCAAAAAGCACTATTAAACTAAATGTCTGTGAGTGATGGAATGGCCCTACTTGTCCCTGTTGAACTTCTAATATTTGGCAAAACAGTTTAATAACGCCACCTAAACAACCTGAATCTCTGTTTAGCAGAGGGAACATTTAGTTTACATTATGGCTTGCACTCAGGCCTGGTGACTGTCAGTGTTTTTTAGTGTGCCATTAAACCATGAACTCAATCCCCAGCATTCTTCAAATGTTATAAAGGGTCATTTCATCATCTATTGGTGCAAAGAAGGGAGCAGGAAAGTTTCACCTTTTCTATTCTTGCATTATTTCTATTTATACCTTTTTGAAAGAAAGATGAGATGAGCTGGCTAGACTGTATACTCAACCCAAGAAAAAACCAAACAGACTGAGGGGCAAATATTTAAGAACAGCACAGAAAAGAAAACAGACCACAGCATAAAAATAAAAGCCTCAGACACAAAAGACTGAAGCTAAGAGGAAGAAAGAGTGTCGGAGCTCACCTTTCTGCACCACTCTTTCCAGAATATTCATGTAGTTCTTCTGCGCCACTCCGCTGAGCGAGGGGAGCTGGGACTTGGCGATAAGCTCCAGGAGCTGGAGCAGGAAAAGAAAAACACAACATAAATTTCATCCTGTCTGCAACTGAGACGTTCTGTTCCACTGACGCATTTCTTAATGTTTGTTAAGCTGCATTCTTACAAAGCCAATTGCACTCCTTACAATAAATGCTGTCTAGAACAACTTTGGAGACATTCCATGTGGTCATTACTCTAAAGTGAAGCTGGGTCCAATGAATATTTGACAGCATTCTTGGCTTTTTAGGGTAAGAAGCAACCAGAAAGGCGTTGGACAAGAGCCCAGACTGTCAACAACGTCAGCCCCCCCACAAACAAGCTTTTAATCATTTGACTCCTGATTTTCCTGTCATGTGAATTAGCTTAATCATCTGACAGAGCGTATGTGACTACGCAAACATGCCTGTGTAGTTGTTGTCCCTGGCTAGTGGACAAGCAGTGAGTACCAGCAGGGTGGCATGTCAGACATGTAACAGATGTTGTGACATCATGGACAATTCTTGCTCATTTTGACCTTTGTCACATCAACCCATTGAGTAGAAAGATACTCTCGGGCATGAAAAATAGAAAAACAAAAAGTTGGTACCTACTGTAGGTAAGCAATCAGCTAACCCTTATATAAAAATGGTTATGAGTTTTGGGTCTCATCAATGCGCAATTTTGAAATAAATTACTTTTTTCCTTCATAATCAAACTTCCTGTCAGCTTTGCCATTTTTAAGCTTCTTCACTCCCTCCTGGCTGAATTTTTCCATTCTTTCCAGCTCCATTCCTAAAACCTAATCCCATGTCCTTCTTCTTTTAGCAGCTCATCAAGCGTTCCTCTCTTTGTAGAGCAGCTGGGCAGAACAATGTGCGTTTCCGTATCTACTTTTAGCTCCTGCAGTTCACTAAACTGCACTTTATACTTTGGCGTGCAGCTCACACTTTTCCACAAACACACAGACAGAATTAGAAGCGCTGCATCCTTTTATTATTATTATTATATGATAGCTCTGCGATAATGTTCATATTAAAGTTACTGATGGCTTGTCCTTGAAATAACCTATGTTTATTGGCTCTGAGGAAAAAAAAAAAAGGGACCACTTGTCTCTTCATGGAAGAATCTGATCTGTGTAACCGAGACAGAGTTAAATGAACCCGCAAATGCCATCAGACACAACCAGTGAAGAGCAGTGACCTAGGACACAGAGTCCAGACAGGACGCTAGTGTTTCACAGCCATATTGTTCTTTGGGCTTACCACACTACACTGCACTTGTTAACTGGAACCTGCGTTAAAAGGTCAATCCCAAACTCCAACAGAGATGTTGCCAAATGGCCAACTATCTGTGGAAATTTTAACTTGTAGCACATGTTGATTCCCTGATTCTTTTGTATTCTGATACACTGTTTATGGGTTTGTCACTGTGTAACACATGGTCCCCTGCAATCTCATGGTTCTGCCAAAAGAAAAAGTTTGATGGTGTCTTCCTGAAGAAGTCTACACTTCATTCAGATGGGTCTTTATGTAAGAAACAGATTGAAGCATTCATCATTAAATTGATCAAAAAGTTGGATGGGTGAAGGAAACACATAAGGAGGACATTTAATCTGGCAGAGGCCAGTGTATCTGTGTTTGTGTTCGCAGTGGGGTCTGAATCACCTGACAACCCCCGGGTTTTGTTTCACAAACCCCATGTCGGTGGTCGCACCTCACTGCACAGCTGTCACCCCTATCACACACACAGAGTCCTCCACCTTCAGCTCACATTTAAGCATGTGAGCGAGAGCTGGTGGTCAGTTCAGAGATAATTTGACGTGTGAGAGGAAAAAGCTTTAGATTCAACCAAATGTTGGTATTTGAGGTATGCGAGCAGTGCTGTTTTGTTTGTCTGTCAGTAAAATTAAGCAAAACCTACCAAGCTAAATGTGGATAACTTTCCTTAAAGTTGTGAAATCAGGATGCCTTCTGTGAGTGACCTTCCAATTTCCTATTGACATCCTATAATTACACCACTGACAACAAAGTAATGAAAGAGGACAACAATATCTCTAGAGTGAACATTTTTCACCAAGCCATCTGGCATCTCTTATGCATTAAGAGAGGTTTAAGCTTACTATATAATCCAGTTTTGGTCTTGACACACACACACACACACACACACACACACACTCTCTCTCCCAATTACAAAAACACACAGTCCCTGGGTCAGTGTCATCACCACTGAGAGACTCTTGTCTGCATGGCATTGATAAGCACCGGGCAGAGACCTACACACCCTCTTAACCTTAAGCCTTTCTCTGCCACTGACAAATACATCTCCCAAACAACCACAGAAGACAAACAGAAAGAGACCGCAGAAACTAAGGAGAAAAGAAAGAAATGAGAACTCACTCTGACAACGTAATTAAATCTCCTTGTGTCCTTGATGGCGCTGCAGAAATCTAAGCGGTTGAAGGCCTCTCCCAGTGTACAATATCCGTGGCGCTGTGAGAATTTAATTATCAGGGTATTAGATTGCAATCCTCGGCAGGAGTATAGAGTTTTCTCAGCATGTTTACATTAGCAATGATGATATGAAAACTTGATGTGAAACGGAATTAGTTGGTTTGTTACCTCCTTGGTGCTTCCTTTATGAACATAAATCCATTTTTCCCGGTGGAAATCTGTGAGAAAGCACAGTGTTTATATTCGTGGCCTGCCCTCATTACGCAGCTTATAAGCATCGTGACAAATATATACAGCACAAATAAGATTTCAGAGCTGCTACAGTTATTGGAACAGAGTTTATGAAATGCAGGAAAATGAATAAAGAACAGTATCATTAGGAGGTGTTCCTACAATAAATGTTGCATAACAGCCCTTCAAGTTTTTTCAAGCTTGAACTTAACTTTGACGCTTTATCAAGCAATTTATGCCCTCAGGCTTTAAAAAAAAAAAGGTTATCTTGTGCTTGCTTGTTTTATGGGGACTCACATGGGACCTTTGTATTGTTGTTCATCAGGTCTTTTTTCCTCTTCTTGGCTGCCATGTCATAGCTGAGCGAGAGCAGCAGGTTTTCCTTGTTAAAACTCTCCTCCTCCTCCACTTTGCAGAAGCTGGAAAAACACAAGAACACATTCGTTTTAAATTGCAAAGCAGCTCCTTTTGTGCGTTTTCCACTTGGACTACACATTCTCCTACACAAAGAGGAACTCCAGCATCAAAACAAAGAAATGCGCAACCAAGAGTCGTGTTTTAGAAGTGCCTGCAAACGTTTTGGAAAGTCCACAGACGATTGTTAATCCACTCACTTGTTGTGAGGTTATTATTAGCTCAGTGATGAGGCTGAGGAAGCAACACAGCGACCAGAAACACACACACACACACACACGCACTGAGGTGCATTCACTGAGGTGAATGCAGAGGAAACAACACGAAGGTGAAGGCCTACAGTGTGTGTGTGTGTCAGCCTGCTTTTGTTCAGAAAGCTGTTTGGACTTTCTTCACAACATCTCCCTCCCTCCCTCCATCTTTCTGACTGAAAAAAAAAGTAATGGCGCATTTACATTTTTCTGACAGGCAGCCGCATTTCTTCTGACTATAACCAACCTCTGCACGGAGACATTGTTGTTTTTGTCGTCTGTAGTTGTCTTTTTCCATCCTTCTTCGGTTTTTACCCAACTCTGACCCGGCGACCTCCAGTCCTGTCCGAGAAAAGGCATCCTCACGCGATGACGCTCACTTAATCTAATAAAAAGGATTAATATGAGGAAACAGGCCCTGCTTGAGCTTATATATATATATATATATGTATGTACCCTCTTAAAAGTGCTTTCTTTCCCCCACCCTCTCGCAGTGTTTCTCGCCTACTGTTGACATTGCGCAGCTCTTCTTATATCCTCCAAGTGAGAACCCGGAAATACACGAGGCCCTCCCACTTTGGAAACTTCTCTGCAACACGTGGCTTTGTTTATCAACTTGAGAGTTGCAAAACCTCTTGGAGAGACGAGCAGAGGAATCAGAACTCCTCATGACATGGAAAAACAGACACCAAGGTAGTGCATTTGAACTATTTTAACAGGTTCAAGACAGGCGGTTTTATGTATAAAAGCTTTGGAGACTGTTATGTAAACGGTGAGAAAATACTAGAACCCAATTCCAAACAGGTTGGGAGGCTGTGTAAAGTGTAAATAAAAATACAGTGCAGCAATTATTTTATTCACAAAGGAACAGAGAAAATCTTGAGACATTTTACCATTTCATAAAAAATACTAGCTCATCTAGAATTTGATGGCAGCAACACATCTGAAAAAAGTTAGAACAAGGGCAACAAAAGGCTGGAAAAGTAAGAGGTACTAAAAAGAAACTGGTGGAGGAATATGTTGCAACTAATGAAGTTAACTGGCAACAGCCCCCCAAAACCTTTTCAGCTGTAAGTTACTTCTTGTCTCTAAAGTGTATGACACACTTGTGTGTCATAAACACACATATATATATATATTATTTTTATTTTTTTATTTAATTTTTTTTTTTTTTAATA
>VUQH01081581.1:0-17854 GCA_015106775.1 Etroplus canarensis | reverse complement strand
GATGCTGCTGAGTGGGAGTGTAACAAAACTGTGTCCCACAGTTAAGCTGTACCAAAAGCAACATGTCATCTCGATCTCCAGCTTTTTGATTCTCAAAAGGAACGCTACTTTTTGTGAAAACTCGGATGATATCCTGGTGAAGAAAATAAGTGTGTCCCTGCAATTATTTCCAACATCCTCTCATCAGCATCAGAATACTTTATTAATCCCAGGGGGAAATATATATATATATATATATATATATATGGATAGATAGATAGATAGATAGATAGATAGAGCTGT
This sequence comes from Etroplus canarensis, assembly GCA_015106775.1. Classification (NCBI taxonomy): domain Eukaryota; kingdom Metazoa; phylum Chordata; class Actinopteri; order Cichliformes; family Cichlidae; genus Etroplus; species Etroplus canarensis. The sequence goes on along the minus strand of VUQH01081581.1, from coordinate 17,572 downwards.
GGATTTTGCATATTAATATGATAAATTAGATATGTACTATAGAATTCTTACCCTCGAGTGTGTCACACTGGGCCAGATTATGATAATCAGTCTGAGTCAGAATCCCAGCTTTCATTCCTCGAACCAGACCCTCCAAGTAGCCGTGATCCACATTAAAACTGAGCTCCTGACACACTGCCATAGCAGCAAATGAGTAATGGGCAAGCCGTACTGCAGTTATAGTGTGATTTTTAGCAGTTTTTCTCTTTTTATACAGCAACTTCTGTTTTACTCCCTCGCTGACTAACATTCATGCTGTTATTTTTCCTTCCTCTTTGACAGCAAGAAATTCCACAGCTGACCTAAAAGTGTTTGCCGTCTCAGTTCCTGCTCTGAAGTGCAGTCTTCAGTCTGAGTGTTCGTGGTATTTGCCCACATTGTTTGATTACTGTTTAATGTGATGTTTTTTTTTTTTTAACGTATGCATAAATAAAGAACACAGTGTCCTTTGGTTTGTGTCACACAGCGCAAGGAAAAAAGGATGAAGCAATATAAACATCAAGTGAACATTCAGTTTCACTGCTCTTCTGTTGTAAATTGTTTGCAATATTTACGTCATATAACTGAAAAGTATTATGTCTTGGAGAGACTAATCAAAGTTTGGGGTGATTGGATGGAAAAAAAGAACTTCTTGGAGATGTGGAACAAATGAAAAGATGCTGGATGCATGCTTCACATCATCTGTCAAGAATAGTAAAGGAAATGCGATGGCTTGGGGGCCTTCGGTGGTGGTAAAGTGGGAGATTTATAGAGGATGAAAAGGACCTTGAACAAGAAAGTCTATCACTCCATTTGAAACAGCATGCCAGACCCTGTGGATGCTGCTTGATTTCCTCCTTACCGGAATACAATAAGCATAGAGCACAGCTCCAAACAATGTAAGAAAAAGTCACCAAATCTAAATTATACTGAGTTTTTGTGGGAACAGCTTGACCAAATGGTTTGTTAGATGTGCACATCAAATGAATCCAACTTGTTGGGGGTGCTTTAGAAAACAGCCATGGAGTGAGATTTCTCCAGATTACCTTAACAATCAAACAGCTGCAAGGCCAAAGACCTACAAAGGCTTTGATTGCTGCAAATGTAAAATTGTTATCATTGTGCACATAGAATGTCAGTGGCGTAGGAACTGATCTGACAATCTCCCACATTGCTCTATAAAAGTCACCAAATCTCTGATGGCAGCTGGCTGCGGAGTTCCAAACCTCCTTTGGTATTAACATCAGCACAAAAACTGTGCACTGGGAGCTTCATGACATGGGTTTCCAAGGGCAAACAGCCGTATGCAAACTTTACATCACAAAGGACAATGCCAAGGTTGAGATGTAGTGGTGTAAAGCATGCCAACTCTGGACTCTGGAGCAGTGGAAGCATGTTCTATGGTGCGACAGATCACACTTCTTTATCTGGCAATCTGATGGATGAGTCTGGGTTTGAGGAATGTCAGGAGAGAATTGTCTGCCTGACTGCATTTTGCCAATTGTAAAGTTTGGTGGAGGAGGGATAATGCTATGGGGTTGTTTTTCTGGGGTTAGCCCGGGCCCCTTAGTTTCAATGAAGGGAAATCTTATCGCTTCAGCTTACCAAGACATTTCGGGCAATTCTACAATCCCAACTTTGTGGGAAAAGTTTGGAGAAGGCCCTCTTCAATTCCAGCATGACTATGTCCCAGTGTGCAAAGCAAGATCCATAAAGACACGGTGTGATGAGTTTGGTGTGGCAGAGTTTGACTGGCGTGCACAGAGCCCTTACCTCAACCCCATCCAATACCTTTGGGATGAACTAGAATGGAGACTGTGAGACAGACCCTCTTGTCCAACATCAGTGTCTGACTTCAAAAATGCTCTTCTGGATGAATGCACAAAATTTCCCACAAACACAGTCCAAATTCTTGTAGAAAGCCTTCCCACAAGAATGGAAGCTGGTATACGGATTTGGAATGGACGCCATAAAATCTCCAGTAAGTGTAATGTGTAGGTGTCCCATTACTTTTCCACACTGTGTACATGCCATTTATCATTCCTAGCACACAAATATTATATTATATTATGTTATATTATATTATATTATATTATATTATATTATATTATATTATATTATATTATTATTTATATTAACATAATCATTTAACCTTTGTCATGTGCTGGTCTTCACTGCTTCATCTTACATAACAAACACAGTACATGTCTTCAGCTCTTGGTTAACTTCATGATGGGCACAGGTCTTAACTGTTAGGCCCCTTTAAGTAACATTTGCTCTTTTTGGTTCCAAAAGTCCTTCATGATCAAAGGTGTAATGAACCCATGATGATCTCCTTGAAATGGATTATCATTCATAACAAAATACTGACATCTGGTGTGCCCATTTGCCATTTTTCTAAATAGAAGCAGACAGTGTCCCAGACAAAATAATACATTATGTGGACCACACATTTCCTGGACAGGACTTATGAGATGCAAAACTGATTTACTTTGGAATTTACACAGATAACATGTGTCTATGTGCGTTTCTCCAGGATACTCACTTGACCCCCCCTACAAGAAAGCTCAAATTTTATTATCTTTCAGCTTTTCACATAATTGTCCCAGAAACCATTACAATGCAGGTTTAGTCACCATTTATCCACAAGTTAGCTGCCAGCCGACAATAACTTTTGCTCTTTTGCGTTTTTGATCCCGTGTACCATATTTATTAAAGAGGAATTCCGCCAGAACTCAACACATACTTAACTTCTCATTCTACACTTTTTTTTACCAGGTTTGGGTGCTCCACATGGAAAAATGCACGGAAAATATAGGCTTACAGTATGTTTATTAACTCGTGAAAACAGAAACTCCTAAATTCACACATCAACAGTTAGTAACTGGGTAATCTTGGGGACCCACACACATCTGATCTTCAGGGCTTGGTTCACATAAGTAAATCCCATTTCATGCACATTCAGTCTTGACAACAATGACAACTTTATGTTCAGATGTAAATTCACATACAGGGTTCCCCTTATAAATAATCTGGCATAGCAGTAAGATAAAGATATTTAGAAGTAGCAGTAATGTGGGAAACATCCAAAATGCAACACACAGTTAACTGTTGTGATTGTCTACATACATGAACAGTATATGTTACCCATCCCGCGTGTATGGAGTCATTTTAATGTTTTGCAGATATTTCCGAGTCTTTTTTCACATTTTGCCTCAGACAAAGTCTCCATCACACAGCTTCATGCTTTAATTCACAAACACCTGGCCAGCACATAATTCTGGAAAGACTCAAGTTTCTTGTGATTTTCCATATTTTTCCATTTCATTTTGAATTTTATTAATAACCTCTGCCACCAAAAAGGAAATTCCACATAACAGATTGTTGTCATGTATTCGTGCATGTGTGTGTTAAATGTGTGTGTGTGTGTGTGTGTGCACGTGCGCGCGTGCTCTATCTAGGTCCTCTTTAAGCAGAGGGGGTTCATCCTCCAGCAGTGGCAGATGGTGTTGAAGAGTCGACAGCGGCAGGAGGCGCAGGGGTCACAGCATGGCATGTGCGAGGAGCAACTTTCCATCAAGCGGCCACAGCGACGAGCAGGAGCTACACTGTTCGACTTGTGCTTCTAAAATAATCCCAACAGAGAAAGAACATTTAGAAAACGTACGAGTCAGTGAAACATGGGAAAGCCGTTGCCATTGTTCATTTTGGGCGGGTGAAGCTTTGCTGAAACACTGAGAATGAAACTTTAAAGCTCTACCAGCCTACATTTTTAAGTGAGCTATGTGTTATATTAAAGGGGTCAGTCGTGGGCAGGCAGAACCGTTCAGTTCCTGTCAGCTGTACAGAGCATTTTAGAGTTCTTCAGCTCTTGGTAGTGGTTTTATAGGCAACAACTTCACTGTTCTGATTCACTGCCAACGCTTACATTTTGTGTCATTTTGAGACAGCAGGCGACAGTTTTAGTTAAAAAGCTGTGTGTGAAAATCTTATTTATATTTCACAGTGCTCTGTGTCTATTTGATGTGTAATTAATTAAATGCCAGATAGCACATTAGCTGTATCAGCTTTGCAGGGTGATGAGCCAGACGCATTTCCTCTAAGTGTCCAAATACTCAGTTACTGTTCTCTGAAACAAACATTCTTCGTTCCAAACCCATTTTCTTCTAATCAGTCTTCTCTTTTGACAAAACCTTCAACAATTTTCACTTAAACACAATTTTCAAGTCCTGTTCACACTTTTTGCAAAACTCTCAGCACATTCGCACTCAATCGAACACATTTTGGGCAATGATGCGCCGCCGACTGCAGAAGTTAAACACAGTTACAGCACAGAAATTTCTTACGCACAACAACACGCAAGTGTTCACAGTTTTTGGTAATGATCAGTAATGTTGTGGAATCCAAAAATGTTTTCCAGTTACAGGTGATAACGGTGAGCTGAAGGTTCATACCAACAAATGACGGAAACGATCTAAAAAGCAGAGGAGAAAAGAAGAGGTGGATGAGCAGTACGAACTGAGGAGTAGGCTAAAAAATGTAAGGACATGGACAGTAATTTCACATAAAAATCGAGTAACTGTACCTTCAGCTGCTCCCTTGTATTCTCCCCAAGGGGCCGTCACAGCAAATTAATCTGCATTGGTGATTTGGCAGAAGTTTTACACTGGATGCCCTTCCTGACGCAACCCTCCATGGTGAGAGGGGCTTGTGTCCCCACCTGGAATTGAACCAGGGACCTTTTGCTTGTAAACTTTGTGTGTAAACTGCTACACTACACTGTAACTGTGATCAGTGCTAATAGGTATAAGAAATGTTTACACTTTCAAAGTCACGTTAAAGTTCTGTAAGACATGAAATGTTTCATAAAAATGGCCTTTCCACATTTTCTTATAGCGTTTACTTGATTCATAATCACTTTTAATAATTATGTTGCATGCGAAAGTCATGGTTCAGTTCATATATCTTATGAGAAATACAACAAAATCTTTTGTGAAAAACTGCAATGCAAGCTGAAATAATATAACCTTAGGACACTGTCACACCATGACGACTTTAAAAACTTATCCCGATGCACTGACCTAATTCAACAGAGGTCCAGCTAGCTGATTCCAGCAGGGTCACAATAAGTGAAATGGAGATCACCTGAGTGCAGTTGATGTGTGCCAAGTGATTGTAGTATAAAAACACCTGTATCTGGGAGGTCCAGTCTCTGGTCCATCAGTATTTCTGCTACAATTGCGACATGAGGACAAAAGAACACTCCAAGCAACTCAGAGAAAAGATCATTGAAAAGTAGAAGTCAGGAGATGCTACAAAAAGATTTCTAGCTCACTGGACATCCCATGGAGTTCAGGGAAATCCATCAGTAAGAAATTGAAGGAGTATGGCACTTGTCTAAATCTGCCTAGAGTTGGCCGCCCTCACAAAATGAGTGACTGGGCAAGAAGAAGACTGGTGAGGGAGGCCACCAAGACACCTACGGCCATTCTGAAGGAGTTAAAAGCTTCAGTGGCTCAGATGGGAGATACTGTACATACAACAACTGTTGACCAGGTTCTTCACCAGTAAAAACTGTATGGGAGAGTAGCAAAGACAAAGCCACTGTTGAAAAAATCTCATATGAAATTGCTCCTGGAACTCTCCCAGAGGCATGTGGGAGACTCCAAGGTCAACTGGAAGAAGGTTCTTTAGTCTGATGAGACAAATATTGAGCTTTTTGACTATCAGACAAGACAGTATGTTTGAACACCAAACACTGCACGTCACCACAAACACACCGTCACCACTGTGAAGCATGGTGATGGCAGTGTCATGCGCTGGTGATGCTTCTCAGCAGCAGGTCCTGGAAGGCTTGTAAAGGTAGAGGAAAACATGAATACAGAAAAATATCACCAAATCTTGGAAGATAACCTTACTCAATCTGCAGGAGAAATACGGCTTGTGAGAAGATTTATTTTCCAGCAAAATGACCCCAAGCATACAGAAAAAGCTACACAGAAATGTTTCAGAGACAACAAGGTGAACGTTCTAGATTGGCCAAGTCAAAGCCCAGATCTCAGTCCAATTGAGAATATGTGGCTGGACTTGAAAAGAGCTGTTGACGCCCGATCCCCGAGCAACCTGACAGAGCTTGAACTGTTTTGCAAGGAAGAATGGAGAAAAAGGTCAGTGTCCAGATGTGCCAGCCTGATTGAGACATATCCACACAGACTCAGAGTTGTGATTGCAGCCAAAGATGCATCTACTAAATACTGAAAAAGTGGTAACTATTCATGCAAACATTTATTTTACCTTACATCTTTTTAATTAATTGACATTAGTTTGTAAAACTGTTTTCACTTTGACATGAAAGAAACATTTTTGCAAAGTCTTATCAAAAAGCCAAGTTATATTGGCCATAATTTTATTTATTAAATCAAGAAAAGGGTGACCTATCCAAGGAATGTGAACATTTTTATAATCATTGTATGTATTTCCACTTTGTGCAATTGTAGTATTTTATTTATTTCATTTTGGAAATAAGATAATGAGATCACCAGATGCACATGTGCTTCACTGAATTCAAATTCTGAAGTGGGCCAAAACAACTGACATTTAAAACAATTGGTGATCTAATAGAAAAGTAAAGGTATAAGGTATATACAAGTTTAAGGGCAAAAAAATTCTCCCCTCCAGACAACATCTTTTTCAGGGAGGGCCTTGCATATTTCAGCAAGACAATGCTAAACTGCATACTGCAGCTATTACAGCAGCATAGCTTCATAGTAGAAGAGTCCAGGTGCTGGACTGGCCTACCTTGCAGTCACCAGCTGAAAACATTTGGTGCATCATGAAAAGCAAAAGACCCAGAACTGTTGAGCAACTGGAATCCTACATTACATGGTAAGCATGGCCCTGGCCCAGCTTTTAGAAACGTGTTGCTATTTTTTCACAAAATAGCAAAATGTCTCACTTTCAGCATTTGATGTTTCATATGTTCCACTGTGAATAAAATATTGGTTTATGAGAGTCGTAAACCTTGCATTGTGTTTTCATTTGTTTCATGCAGCATCCCAACAGTTTCGGAACTGAGGTTGTACTATTGGAAGATTTTCCATTTCTTTTCTGTCTGGGTTTGAGTTCCATGAACAAGATCATGGTCTATCGCAGTTGCTAAATTTCATCAGAATTTCCCCTTTCTTGGTCTCCTCCTCTTGCGTGCAGACACTCTTTCTCCTCTGCCTCTTTCGTTTCCATCAGTTGTTGGTATCGATTTCTGTCCCATCATGCTGCACCCTGAACTGGTTTATATTACAGTATTTCTTAACTGCTAAAACACAAAAATCCTACCCATTTGAAAAATTTTCTCAGTGTTCTAAAACCTTTACTTAAAACCTTAAACAATTCCTCCTTAGTTTGACGGATCTGAAAACACTGAGCACGTATAAAACTGTTTTTAAAAAACAGGTTTTGCTGGAGGTTTTCTGAATGCAGTTTTCTGTTTACAGTTTTGTAAAAAGGGTGAATAGTTCCAAGGAATGTGTCTAAGCAATAGTTAAAAATGTAATGTCTTTGAGACACAGAACTTAGTTCAGAGGTAAGATTTAGGAAAACTAATAAGGACACACTGAATTTGATCATCTTTTAAATTGTGACTATTCAAAGTTTTATCACTGGAAAATTTGACAGCTGTGGTAAAAAACTAGGTAGAGTTGCTGTCATCACATTTTGTAGAGCATCAAATCTATTGTCATCTGAGGGGCAAGTAGGAAATTTCAAAATCAATATAATGGGTTATAAATTTCAACTCACAATAAAAGGCTGCAAAGACACTGAAAATGACATCTTCAGAAATACATCTGTCTAGATAATACGAAGAGAAAGGAGATGACAATAATAAAAAGAACTTTTCTGTCTTTGCCCCTTTAGGGTAATTTTTAGAGGAAAATAGTTTGGCAGAAATATAAATATTTCTGCCAAGTGTCTACACAATCTACACCAATCACTCCTGCACTGAAAAGTTAGTGAAAATATCACCATCACAGTTAAAAATAAAAACTTACAGGACTGATACTTTGCCGTGGTGGAGAAACCTTTTGCCTTGCAAACAGCCGTCTATTCTTCGCTTGACTCCAAACTAGGAACAGAAATAAAAGGATAATTGTTTGTTGTTAGTAAACGCATTCAATAAACTTTTTTTCAGTGGAACCTAATTCCTCATCCTGGAGGGAGAAACAATGCAGCTCCTTGTGCCCAACTGATGATTGAGGACAGGTTGTGTCTGAAAAGAGGTAAACATGTATTTAGAATACTTAAAGTTCCCTAAGGATTTTCTGTTAGGATTGTTTTTTGAAGTCAGAACTCCTCTGCCCTTTAAGTTAAATTCAATTAACCTCATAAGAAATAAAGAACAATAAGTCGACTGGGACCCCCGCCTGTAGCAAGTGTTTGGGTACCAGCCATGATTAATCAACAGCTACAGCAGAGCTGAAGCCAGGGGGTAAAGATTCAGCGCACTGTCAGCATGCAAAATAGAGAATTTGGCAGACTGGCTTGTTTTACAATAACTGGAGTTTGGACTATGAAATTCATAGTGACACTATGCATATTTTTCCTCTTAACAAGCAAAGACGAGCACAGCTTTAGTGACTTAAAATGTGGGCATCCTCCCTTGTAGTGGCCCTTAGAGAAAGCAGTTACTCTGTCATCAGGTGGGTTGGCATTTGTGAGACCCCCTCTGTGTAGGGCGACCAGATCCCAACAAAGTAAATGTTTTCGCTCTGTTGTTCTTTTTAAGGTTGTTTCAGTTGCTGTTCTATCTGGTAACCCTCTTTGGGTTTCCGTGGGGATACAGACATAGACCGGCATACCATTTTGAGCCATACGGATCTGATATTTTTAACCATTTTTAGTCAGTTATGACATAGACATTTACTGCATTACTTCACACCTTATTTTCCCTTGATAACACTCGACAAAAGCTCTATTTAGTTTTCATTGTATTCAAGAAAACCTGCAAAGCTTGTGACTTGTAACTTTCCCTGACGGGCAAAGCATCAGACAGCCTAACTCTTATTTGAATATATTCAAAAGCCCTCCCTGCTTTCTTTACATGCGCTGGGTAAAAGCCTGATTTCAGAAAAGTGCTTGTGCTGGAGAGCCAGTCAAAATATGAGATACTGTCTCATGATGTGGGACAGGGGGACAAGGGAAAAATACTGTGCAGTAACACAAAAAGATGGAGATCTGGTCCTACCTCTGAGGGTTGTTTTTTTTCTTTTTTAAAGTTAAAGGAAACATTTTACACTTGTTTTGGTTATAACCATAAATCCTTTTTCTGACTACTAAAAGAGCTTCCAATTATGTACTGAATGTTGTAAGAGACATACAGAAACCTGTTGACTGCTGACTCTGAAATCTCCTTCATTATTTTCTTTCTGCATCATTTATCACCCAGTCGGAGGGAGAATTTATTGCTGATCAGCTGGATGCCAGAATCAAAGAAACAAAAAGCCTTTGTTTTCTCAAATGTAAAAAAAAAAAAAATGGCAATACTTTGGAGGACTTGTAATCTTTCCCAACCAAAGGATTAGATATCATCTGATAACAGAGCTGCCTTTGCTCATACAAATTTGTCTGTACAACTTAATACTAAAATATAGCAGGTGCCTCTTTAGCTATGGTAACAGCATGACTCCGTGCATTGGTGGCTGTTGATATATTTATTTTTCTTTTTTTAATCTTTAACCTTCTCCCTACACATACCACATGCAGAGAGCCATTAAAAGTACTGAACTGAGTACATTTAATGGCTCTCTCATAAAAGAAAACAGACACATCCACCTTCAGCTCAGATTGGTTATTTAATCCCATTATAAGTTTTCTGACCAAGCAGGAAATATTTAAAAAAAAAAAAAGAAAAAAAAATTATATATATATATATATATATATATATATAAATTAAATATTAAGATTTTCTATAGAGCCTAAAGTTACATTTTCTGCTTTTAGAAACATGATAAAAAAAATTAGCCTTGTAGACTTCAGAATTCATCTTGCTACTTCTATCAGCACTCACATCACCAATAAACACTAGCGACCCAATTCTAATGAGAGCCATACATGCTCATGCCATAATGCTGCCTCCACTATGTTTAACAGATGATGTGTTATGCTTTGAATCGTGAGCTGTTCCTTTCCTTCTCCACACGTTTCTCTTCCCATCATTTTGGTACAGGTTCACCTTGCATTTCATCTCCTTTTTTCTAGAACTGGGCCCTGTTACATATTTTCTAGGAAAACTTAATTTGGCCTTCTGTTCTTGAGTATAACCAGTGGCTTGCACTTTGTTGTAAACCCTCTGTATTCATGAAAGTGCCACTTGATAGCCTCCTGCCTCACAGAGAATGTTCTTGGCTTGGCTAGACCATCCTCTTTAATTGTCTTCCATGGTCTTCTGGGTCTTCTGGTGCTGCTGAGCAGGCCAGTGCATTCCTTCTTTTAAAGAATGTTCCAGATTTTTGTTTTGGCCACTCCTAAACTTTTTTTCTATCTCTCTGACAGGTTTATTTGGGTTTTTTAGTCTAATAATGACTTCCTTCACTTGCACTGACATCTCTTTGGAGTTTTTACTGAATAGCTCCCAAACGCAAATTCAACGCTTAGGATCAATTATATCTGACCCTCTGAAAATAGGAGACCAGTGCGGTGCAGAGACTTATAAAGGGACAGGTGCTCAAAGTCAAAAAGGGCCACAAAGAAGCTGATTTTTCTTTTAAAAAGCTGTGGTGTTAGGGCTATGTCATTTATTATGAAATATTAATAAATTCATAATAAATGTTCTTGTGTAAAAATGACTGCAATTCATAAAAAAGTTAAAGTTATTCTTTTGTCAAACTCCTTGAATCAAAGCTTAAACTCTGCACTTCAGTAACATTTTGACTGTTAGATTTAAAACTAACTGTGGTGGTGTACAGAGGAAAAATGCTTTTTAAAAATGTGGCATCTTCCAAGAAGTTATAACTGCATACAATAAATTACGCATGAATTAATGGTAAAAAAGTAATACAGTAGCTTCCAATATACGAACCGTATTAATTGTTTAAAGGTTCAAAAATGTAACTGTCAAACATTTATAATTTCGGACTAAATACTTGCAAGACTAATGACATAGCCATCATCCTCTGCTGACAAATGATGACCATAGTACACAGTATACCTGCCAAACATCCGCATTGTCATGGTAAGCATGCTGCAAGCATGCTTTGTGTCTTTTTACATTCTTTTGAGGCATTTGCAATAAAGGTTTTATTTCCATATATGTCTTCCTTTGTTACAAAAATAAATGAGGGATTGATAAAAATGGATGTTTCCCTAATATTGGTTTCTGTTTTCTAGACATTTATGGATTTGCAAAGAATGTTTGTTCTTGTAAGCAAACGCTTGTCATACGATTCATGTTTAAGTGATTCATTTAAGCTGCAGACTATAGTTAAAGTTCGGTGTCTCCAAGTTCATTTGGGAAATTGTGGAATAAAGATAAAATATTGGTGCATGCTGGGGTGGTGCGAGGGCCAAAACAGCTGGAAGCCAGTCAAAGCAACAGCTGCACTGCTGTGTCGGAGGAAGAGATTGAAAATTTTGCAGCTTAAACAAGCTGAGGGCGTAAACAAGATTGCAGGCTTCTTTCCAACATGACCTAGGAGTTTCATGGAATTTCAAGAAAGCAAACAAGGAAACCTTGTATGGGATACAGATAAAAACATGCTTCTGAGTTCACTTTATCGCCCTGTTTACTGATAAACAGTAGAGTTGTTGTCACTTGTGACTCACTGGTTTCTCTTTGTTCTTTGCACTGAAGCAGGAGCCATGTATCTCTCCTTTAAATTTAAGAAATTTTTAAACTTTTCAAATGGATCCTACTAATCTTTAGTTTCGCTGTGTGAATGTAACATGTCAAAACAGCATGCAGAATACAATAAGTAGGGTGTGTATCTTTTTCTTCTAAATTATTATACCATGCCAAATTTTTTTTTAAAAAACTGGCATGATGCAATGTTTGCTTTGAAGCATGCTGGAATGTTATAAACATCAGAAGTATGCCCAACATCCAAGACTGAAGCCAAAGTTGCCAGTGTTCCAGTGGAAATCAAAATTATTTGACTCCACATCTCTGCTCTGCTGGCCTGTATGTTCTTTTGATCATAATCAAAACAGCATTTGCAAACCACTCTCCTCAGGTGCTGGCATCAGCTACACACTCACCCTCACACCCTGGATGCTATGCAAGTTCAACAAATACCCCCAAAAAAGTCCTTCTTTTTAGGCTTTGACCTCTTTCCTTTGGCCTCATGACTGATGACTGCCACACCTTCACTTATCATCTAGCACAACACCTTGGGGCTATTTTGTGACCAGATGTTTTGATTTTATCTGTCACATTTGCAAAAAATAACTGCGTTCATACAGCTAGGTGATGTTTCATATGTCTCCGCTTGCTGATTCCAAGGGTTGCGTACACACTTTGATCTTCCCCTCTGAGATATATTTACTTGACTACAGTACTTGAAACGAGGAGTCTCCTCCACTGTCAGTCTTCTTTAGTAATTATAATGAAACTCATCTGTGATGTCCTGTTCATGTTTATGTTTCCAATTTTTCCCTTACAGCAACTTTCTCATGAATATCAGGTGTGGTTTTCTGTGTACCTGAATTATATTATGTTCAAGTATTCATCTGTTTGTTGATGTGAACAGCAGTGGAGCATTTAGCAGCTAAAGCCAAGTATTTCCCTGGTGGCTGGTGGAGTAAACATGAGATATTCATACACCAAGTCACATATGAGCTTCAAATCATTTGTAATTGCACTGTAGTTGTTGGTACAGCATCTGTTCCACCTTTAAAATGAAGAATTCTTGGTCCAGCTGTAAACACTTTAAACTGTATCATTCCCGCTGTCATGGCTGACAGGAGGAAACAATACAAACTACACTCACCAGCCACTTTGTTAGATACACCTTGCTGTGCTGGGTTTGATACCCCTTTTTGCCTTCAGAACTGCCTTAGTTCCTCACAACATGGGTTCAACAAAGTACTGGAAACATTCCTTAGAGATTTTGGTCCATATTGACATGACAGAATTATAGTTGGTGCAGATTTATCAATTGCACACCAATGATGCAAATCTCCTGTTCCTTCACATCCCAAAAGTGCGCTATTGGATTGAGATCTGGTGACTGTGGAGCCCATTTGAGTACAGTGAACCAGTTCCTGCCTGGGTTTAATAAAGTATTCTGATTCTGATTCTAAGATGATTTGAGCTTTGTGACATAGTGTGTTATCCTTCTGGAAGCAGCTATGGGTACACTTTAGTCATAAATGGATGGGTGTGGTCAGCAACAGAACTCAGGTAGGCTGTAGCGCTTAAACGATGCTCAGTTGGTACTCTTCTTCTTTCGGCTGCTCCCATTACGGGTCACCACAGCGGATCATCTGCCTCTGACACGAATCATGTCAAATCTGTTCTAAGGAGCCCAAAGTGTGCCAAGAAAATAGGTTCGATGTGTTGTGCATTCAGAGATGCTCTTCTGTATACCTTGGTTGTGACGAGTGGTTATTTGAGTTACTGTTTCCTTCCTATCATATCAAAGCAGTATGATCATTCTCTGATCTCTGGCATTAACGAGCCATTTTCATCCAGATAACTTTCACTCACTGGATATTGTCTCTTTTTCAGACTATTCTCTGTAAAACCTAGGGATGGTTGTGTGGTAAAAGCCCAGTATATGAGCAGTTTCTGAAATACTCAGACCAATCCAATCCATCTAACACCAACAACCACGCCACATTCAAAGTCACTTAAATCACCTTTCTTCTTCATTCTGATGTTTAATTTGAAATCCAGCAGGTTGTGATGACCATGACTACATGCCTAGATGCATTGAGTTGCTGCCATGTGATTGACTGATTGGATATTTCCATTAACAAACAGTTGTACAGGTGATTGTAAGTTATTAATGTTGCTGGTGCACTTAAATCTTTGCTTAATTCAACAACACATGAAAACTCTGTAGTTTAACATTATTATAATAGTGTGTAATAATAGTTAACATTATTAGTGTACACTGCCACTAGAAAGTTTGTGTAAATAAAATTTTGAAAGAATAATTATCATACAAAATTAATGAAGAATGCTGTAAATGAAAATTAATAATTACTGAAATCATTAATCATAAATTACTTATAATTTTTTATTGACCATCTATGTGGGAATACAGTGGCCCATTTTCAGCCACCATCAAGCCAAGGTTTCCATGGCATATTATTTTCATTATTTCCTAGAAATAGTTATGGTCTAAATATGCCTCTGGGAATTTATTTTCCTCTTCGAAATGTCAGAGCTTAGTGGTTCTGAGAAATGAAAGCATTTCTATATATAACTGAGCAAACTGGCTCTTGACACTCTCCGAGATGTCTGTCTCTCAAACTGGAGACTCGGATGTAAGTGTCCTCTTACGAAATTGTACACTGGCGTCTTCTGCTCATTTTCTCTTTCCATCAAAGTCATTTTGCATTGTACTGTGAAAGGAGTATTACACACCATCATAGTAAAACTGTTATGTTTTATTTATTTAATTTTACTCATTCACAACATGAAACAGAACGAGTTTTAAAATAAATATTTTTCTTTCATTTGCAATTCTGAAATAATTACAAAATTTTTGCTTCTTTAATCAGCGTAACAGTTCTCAGCCTAGCCAGCATGATTGAAAAATGCTTATTCAAATGATCAGTTAACCTTTTAACATAATAACCTCATAATGAACATAATGAGCATAGCATGAACATAGGAATGATGGTTGCTAAAAGGGGTCTCTGTGCACCTATATGGTCCGTGAAAATCATAAATAATTTATAATTACTGTCTCCAATAATAATTCTTTGTCATTTACAATACTTATAATAAGTTTGTTGTTGTGTAAGATTAAAATGAAATGCCTAGAACTCAGCCAGTATGCCTTAAATCTGACAGTGTGTGACCTTGACCTTTGACCTCACAATCTCATAAATGTTATTAATTGTCCTACCCATCATAGGTGTTAACCACACAAAGTTTAGAAAGGGTACAGCAAACAAATCAGCTCCTGTAGAGTTTAACGTCTTCCACCCATCATGCCCATAATTGTGAGCAGCCACTCGAATGTTAATAAAGATCTTACAGCCGAGTCAGCTACTACAGTAATTATATTTATACTGTAAAGTTGCATTTTAAAAATGGTATTGTTTAACCCATCATGCTGATCAGACATACACTTATCTGCAAGGATCCATGAGCCCAATCAGCTCCTATGGTGGAAATCAGATTATCATTGACTGCCCCCTGTGACCTTGACCTTTGACTGCACAATCTTGCAGTATTGTTTAACTTTAGAGTTATTTATGTTACATACTGCACTTTTTACATAGAGATATATATTTTTTTTTCTTCATTTTTTCTATTTTTATATTTATTTATACCTAACTGAGCATCGGTAACAAATGTAATTTAATAAAGTATTCGGATTCAGATGATAATTCTAATTATTGGTTCTTCTACCCATCATAGTTATTAGATATGCAAAATTTGGCAAGGGTCCAGCAGCTCAGTCAGCTCCAGTTATTTATTCTTCTATCTATCATAGGTAATAACCACACAAAGTTTGGTAAAGATCCAGCAAACAAGTCAGCAACTGTCGTAGTAACAGGATTTGTAAGAGATGGACTGCCCGGAAAAATGATGCCTCTGAAAGTGTGCTTTTATTTCAGAAACAAGGCCGGAGGGCTGACAAACTTTAAACTCAGCAATGTGCAAAGTTTCCATTGACAACAGGCGAGCTGATCTCCCCACCTGACTCTGCTCACTTGTTTCAAGTGTGGATGACTCTATTTAAACAAACCTAATGACAAAAAGGAAAGCCACTCAAGAAAAATGAAGAGGAGTTTTCCTTATGGAAGAGAAGAAAAAAAGCAAGACAGTGGTGGAGAAGGTACTAATGATTAAATATGTACCTTCTGGCTGCTCTCTTGTATTCTCCACCAAGGAGTCCCCGCAGTGGATTAATCCACATTGGTAATTTGGCAGAGGTCTGCCCTTTCTGACACAACCCTCCATGGTGAGAGGGGCTTGTGTCCCCACCTGGAATCAAACCAGGGACTTTTCGCTTGTGAGGCAAATGCACAAACCACTGCACTACAGGGGACACTTAATGTGATTAAATATAATGCTAAATAACTAAATGCTGCTAGTCTTGTCTTAACTGTGGGAGAGAGACACATGAATAATGTAACTCCCACCAGGATCGCGTTGTTTCTTTTTCTTTTCTCACTTCATTGTTTAGCATTAGTTAACCTAGCTGACAAAGCAGCGTAGTGTGTCCAGCTCTCCTGACCCACCATATCAGCCGACTTGTTTGTGAGTAGGGTGAGAAAACACAGGAAGTTACACTTTATAACCAGTCAACTTGGTCTTGGGCTTTCTTACTGAAACAGACATAGTCCCTGTGCACAAGAATAACATTCAAAAGTTGAATTTGACTAATTCTATTCCTATAATGTGAAAGCTTTTTAGATTGACATTATTAACATGGTAGTGTTATACTGTCAGATTATTTATAACATATTAGTGATGAATACTGGTTGGAAGGGCCCCCTGTGAATTTTTGCCTAGGGCCCCAGCAGACTCTAAAATCATTAAGCTGTTTCTTATATGTTTGTTGGGCTTAACATATTTTATCTGCTGTAAGAAAATAATGAAGCAATACAGCCTATCATGTATAAATTACCCTTTAAATATTACAATCAGATGTAGAAAAACAAGTTTCAGATTGATTTTTGACTAAATTCTAGCTGCAGGTCAAACATGCGGGTAAGGAAGCAGTGTTTCCAATGAAAGAATACAAATTTGTCCATGCACTGTTAAATTTTCCATGTCCCTTCAGGACTTTTCTTTTGTTGGTTTTGGAAATCACAGTTATGGAGAATAAAGCCATTTGCATACATCAATGCTACTGTTATTGAGGGGTTTTTTTTGTTTTTTTTTTTTGTCAAAGCCATGGGGAGCCACTGAAGAGCTGAAAATTCCACACCTCTGATTTAAGCGATAACAAAGTCACAGCCATCTCTGCTCCTCCTGCAGAAATACATTTCACATTGTGATATGAATCTTCATCAGTCTGACTTAGACAAACCTAGTGGATATTGTGAAGACATAATTTAATTCTTAAAACGGTTCAAAACTGAGAATGGGCGCATTTAATAAATCTCAAATCTGTCCATCTTTGGGATTCTAATTAATTTGGCTGCAATGTTTTGTATAAACCATAAAATAATCATTTGAATTCAATGCAGTAATTAACAACCTGGCATTATAAACAAAGCTTCAGTATGTACTGCCTGCATTTACGAAAAGTGAATTAGATTTTAGGATTTTTATGACTGATTGCACAAATTAAATGGTACTTTCCCGTTATCTCGCTTCATCCAGATGTGGTCGTTTATTTATTTTCTCATTCTTTGATTGTAAGATTTATTTATT